>CAXITT010000146.1:208237-303454 GCA_964033795.1 Lymnaea stagnalis
CCCCCCCCCCCCAACACACACACACACACTTTTTTCTTCGAGTTAAAAAGTTGGCGGTACGTCTTCACGGTTCAATGAATACATTGTCCCTGCATTAGTTCAACACTGTTGTTACACACACAGCCGGGGTGCGGAGGTTTAGAGGAAGGGGGGGGGGGGTGGCCCAACCTAACGTCAGTCCAGGACCCACGAATTCAAGACCCGTGAATCAAAGGTCCACGAATTCAAGGCCCATGAATCTAAGGCCCATGAATCTTAGGCCCATGAATCTAAGGCCCATGAATCTAATCCTCATGAATCTTAGGCCCATGAATCTAAGGTCCATGAATCTTAGGCCCATGAATCTTAGGTCCATGAATCTAAGGCCCATGAATCTAAGGCCCATTGAATCTTAGGCCCATTGAATCCAAGCCCCCTGATTCCAAGGCCCCTAATTCCAAGGCCCATGATTTCAAGGCCCCTGATTCCAAGGCCCATTCAATAAATGTGTGGAGCATTCGTGGAGGCGCAAATTCTTTTTTCCCCCACAGTTGAGTCCTCTACGTCAGTGGTCCCCAAATGGCAGTCCGTGGACCTTCACCAGTCCGCATCTCTAACGCTGCCGGTCCCCATAATATAAATATTTATTATCAAATAGAATAAATGTATAAAAATAAATCATGCACCGGTTCCTGGTAAATTTCTAAACTTGTTTCCCGGCCTGCCAAACTTAAAAGTTTGGGAACCACTGCTCTACGTGTCTCTACTTTATACCGCTGCTTGCTGTCAAGATGCACTTCTGTTTTAATCAACGGTAATCACTTAGTGGCATCTGGCCAACTGCTAAGGTGGTTTGATATTTGTCGATGTGTTGATATTTCTGGTTTGGTGTTTTGATATTTCTGGTTTGGGGTCTTGATATTTCTGGTTTGGTGTGTTGATATTTCTGGTTTGGTGTTTTGATATTTCTGGTTTGGTGTGTTGATATTTCTGGTTTAGGGTCTTGATATTTCTGGGTTGGTGTGTTGATTATTCTGGTTTGGGGTATTGATATTTCATGTTGGAATATTGATATTTCAGGTTCGGGAGTTATTTCTGGTTGGGATGTTGATAAACTAGTTGGGATGTTGATTTAACTAGTTGGGATGTTGATATAACTAGTTGGGATGTTGATATAACTAGTTGGGATGTTGATATAACTAGTTGGGGTGTTTCGGGTGTTCAAATTTCTCATTGGGGTGTTAATATTTCTGGTTGGGGTGTTAATATTTCTGGTTGGGGTGTTGATATTTCTGGTTGGGGTGTTGATATAACTGGTTTGGGGTGTCTCAATTAACCCTTCGAAAATATACCGAAATGACACCTAGAGTGAAGAGGGTGCACGGGGACCCAAACCCCATAAGGAAACGGCTCAGAGGGTGGATGGGGAAACGATCTAAGGGAAATCCAAGCATGGAAATGGAAAGTATCAGTTAGGTTTGAGTGGAAGGAAGTAGTGATGAGGCCTGGCCAAAAATCAGCTTGGGCCGTAGCGCCACTGGGATGGATGGATGGGTGGGTGGATGGATGGGTGGGGGGGATGGATCGATCACATTCACTGCTTCTATTCTTAGATTCATTGGAGCTTTTAATTTGGTCCAATTTGGTGGATCTTCCACTTACCCATCATAAAAAAAAATCATAATAATTAGAAACATTTATTTATAAAATTGGACGTGTAAAGAAAAGATGACGTCACTTCAATGTGACACGCCTGTTGGAAATCTTTTAACAATTGAGGAAAGGGGGGGGGGTTACTTCAAAGTTGTTGTTGTTGTTGTTGTTTTTTGGGGGGGGGTGGAAGAGGACACAGTTTTTCCTCCTTGGACCAATCACCCCAGTGAGTGCCACTTCAAAGTTGTTGTTGTTGTTGTTGTTTTTTGGGGGGGGGGGTGGAAGAGGACACAGTTTTTCCTCCTTGGACCAATCACCCCAGTGAGTGCCGCCTTTGTATTCATGATATTAATGACATAGATACTTGTGTGGTTACTATTCACATAATATTGTCTAGTTTAGTTAGTCAAGAGAGGGGGGGTACGACAATGAGTTGTGCGATTCTGCAGCACGACTTTGAGTATGTGGCGTTCTGGGGACCAACACATTTGAGAACCGCCGCCCCAGCGCCTGGTCAAACACCAGTCATGCTGACTTCAAATCAACAGTTCAGTCACTCGGTGTTGATGACGCGTTATTATCGTCTGCCATTAAGCTGGTAATTGTCCTCGTTAATGTCAGTGTGGTGGTTTTAATTGCAGTCCTAACAGGTGACATTTGTAGCACACACGGTATGCAGCCGTGCCTGAGAATGTACGCCTAGTAGTGTGTCGCCAGGGCCTGAGAATGTACGCCTAGTAGTGTGTCGCCAGGGCCTGAGAATGTACGCCTAGTAGTGTGTCGCACAGGCCTGAGAATGTACGGCTAGTAGTGTGTCGCACGGGCCTGAGAATGTACGCCTAGTAGTGTGTCGCACGGGCCTAAGAATGTACGCCCAGTGGTGTGTCGCACGGGCCTGAGAATGTACGCCTAGTAGTGTGTCGCCAGGGCCTGAGAATGTACGCCTGGTAGTGTGTCGCACGGGCCTGAGAATGTACGCCTAGTAGTGTGTCGCAAAAAAGAACTTTTCTACATCAGAGTTGTAAACAGTTGAAAATTGTGTTTCCTGTGAAGCGAATCTCAAAAGCAACGACAAATAAAAGTTTTCTGTGTATGGAGGATATTCATCATCTAATAAAGCGGCTCTCAACCTGCGGGTCGAACGACCCTTTGCCAGGGGTCGCCTAAGATCATCCAAAAACACATATACTCTACAGTTATGAAGTAGCAACGATTGTAACTTTCTGGCTGGGGTCGCCACAACATGAGGAACTGTATTAAAGGGTCGCGGCATTAGAGAGGTTGAGAACCACTGGTCTAATACAACCTTTTTTCCCTTTCCTGCCCCTAGATTAGACTTTGTGGGTGGGGGAGAGACAGTATAGTCCAATGCTCTATGCGAATCTCGAAAGACGTCAGGGAACAAGACAAGTTCGGATATGGTCAATTGGTACAACATGAAGCTTGAAGGATTGGGTCCAAATAAGAACATTAATAGCGCGATCGGGAAAAATAAATGGTAATATATTTACTTCTGGTTTGTCAGTGGTCACCTAAATTGGTGATATTGATGAACTAGCCGTAGCCCGGTCAAACAATGGTGGCCGCAACACGCGAACTTCCTATCTGCTCAATTTACTTGACAGAACATGCATTCAGTGAACGGCACTGTATAAGAATCTCAATGTAGTGCCCCCCCCCCCCCCCCCCCCCCCCCCCCCCCCCCGGTTGCAACGCTTACGTTTTTCACACTCCTGAACCGTATGAATATTATAATGAGCCACTCCCCTAGTCTAAATAATAATAATAATAATAATAAAGTTCATTTCAAAAACACGCTTCATCCCCAAAGGCTCGAAGCGCGGTACAAAGTCAACAAAAAACAAATCTATAAATTCCCACATTTAAAACAAACGCAACACTACAAAAACTAAGTACAAGCATACGATGTCAAAGTCTTTCTAGCCATTTCAACCCTAAGCAACACAGTCAGTATGTATTAACTGGAAAATAAGGTAGACATTATAAAGAAAATAAATACCGCAAGTTTATTTCACCATATTTAACTTGAGACCATTTTCGTTAAACAAAAGAAAAATATTTACGCACCGAACGCGCTTGCGGTAGTTTAAAGAATCTCGTTTAGCGCAGTTATCCGGAAATGTGTTTACACTTTTAGACTGTCGAACATTGTAAGAGTGTGGCTTACTTACTGCCTCCTACCTACATGCCGGGTGCATGATCGCCACGGCACCACTAGGTTGGGTTGTTGTTTTTTTATATATATATATATATATATAAATGTATGAAATATAAACATAATATATCTGTGTAGTGTAGATTAATTAGACACGAACAATTAGTGTCAATATGACAATGTAAGTTAAGATTTCATATTAATTTTACAGAATACACATGCCTTCATCAGTACAACAAAAGACAAATAAGTATAAATTAAATTTACATAATTTATATATACATATATCCTACCTTAAAAGGGGGAGAAAAAAACAGACAGAAACAAAGTGAAGGCGAATGGAAAGGAAGTGACTTAGAGTAAAATGTAAAAAACCAAACTGGAAAAAGATATGGCAGTTACGTAAAAATTGTGGATTTGGTTTATCTCGTATGGAGTCAACGTACCAAATTTGTTATGTATATGTATCATATATATATATTGCTTTTCGAAACCGCCCTCTCCACAACCATATGTGGGTGTGTGTGTGGGGGGGGGGCTGACATGCGTGACATGTGCGACATGTGCATCAGATCATTTTTTTTTTTTATGAAAGGCCTTGCATATATTATAAAAAAATCAGAAGTTATTATATTTTTTTAACACTTGGAATTAACGGGTATTCCCTCAAAATACCCGGGGCGTAAAAAAAAAAAAAAAACTAAACCAAACAGCACCTGGTTAAACTCTAGCATATAAAGTTTTGGATAAAGAGACACTCCCTTCGCCTGAGAAATAAAGTCTGGCTCTGGAAAGAAAGATTTGTCCCACCGTGTTCAGACGTAGGCTCATACCAAGTTACACTGACCTGCTGTGTAATGACGCAACGCGTTAACTACGATCGGCTGATCACCCCTTGACAACGTGACTCTGCCACGTCACCCGTCGGCGTCCCTGGTCTATAGAATAGTCATGAGCTCTGCCGTCCTCATGTCCGAGTGTCAACATGGACTTCCTGTCCGTCGCGTGACAAACGACGACGCGGTGACCTCTTCGAGTCGTATCGTGTTTATTGATAGCCCCGCCCACGTGTTTTCTGGCTCCGCCCCTTAACGGGGATAAAAGAGTAAGTATTCGTAAGACGTATCATTTTGATCCCCTCCGTTCTGCTTCGTATCTTCTTGTGTGATAATGGGGCACTTGCCCAAATGGCCAGTTTGTGTTGAGGGAAGCCAGTCTTCAAGCTCTCGTATCACTGAAGAGTGTAGTTTAGAGAAGACAACCCGGTTTATCTTTGAAAGGGAAAAAACCTCAACCGCTTTTTTTTTTTTTTTTTTTTTTAAAGATCTGGAAGCGGGGGATAACTTAAAAAAACCTCAACCGCTTTTTTTTTTTTTTTTTTTAAAGATCTGGAAGCGGGTGATAACTTAAGTGCTGCTGGGTGAGAGATAACTCGTAACAGAACTCTCGCCGTCAAATTAAATCTGATGGTATATTTTTTTGTTATATTTTTTAGCCCAGGACTGCTGTTGTGCTTTCCTGTCCCTTTTTGACAGCAGATCTGCTGTGTAGCTTGGGTTAGACGTACGTAGACGTACATTACACACTGGCATGTGAAGGATGAAGGGGGGGGGGGAGGGGAAGGATAGGCCCCGGGCAACAGCTTTTTTTTTCTGTAGTATTGGGAGGCGAGTGACATTGTCGACCAACTGCAGGCTTAGCTGCTTGGTGTTGTTCGGTTGGGAGGAGGCGGCAACTAAATCTGCCAAGGCCACCTCTTGCACTGCACATACACAAAATATATTGTAACTTTTAGTTACGGTAGTAGGTGATTTCATAATTACACAAAAAAAGAAAATGATAAATACGCTAATCAAAAAAATGAACTGTCTCTTGGCTGAATGCACTGTAGATTTTTGCCAGGAACAACTGTAATAATGGAATAAAGAAGACAAATTGGCACCTCTCGTTATTTTTTTTTTTTATTATTTATTTTTAACGGGTTTTTATCACTCGCATGCTCAGATCTGTATAAATTAAACGTAATGGTATTCTGTTTTAAAGGAATCGTGTCGTGGTATCGGTGACAGGCAATTTGAATGAGAAATGTCAGGTCTATCTGGACACCGTGGTGATTGATAAAGCTGTGTCCGTTAATTATCGTGTGGGCCCCACGTCGGCTGTGTGAGACTCCCCAGGCCTTTCAACGATGTTGGGAAAATCAATACTTGAAACTAAATAAGGTCAAGGTCAGACGAGGCCTGGATGCAGGGTTGCCAACCGTCCGTAAATTTACGGACAGTCCGTAAAGATTTGTCGTAAAATTGCCTGTTCGTAAAATTCCGTTAAAAAAATTAAGACGTCCGTAAAAAAAATCGACAAAACGTGGAATCTCAACGTTTAAAACAAAAACCCCAGTAAATCATGTTTGTGAGATCTATTTTCTTGATTCAAATTTTAATTTTTGAATTGTTTTAGTGGCATCCCGCGCTCTATTAATAAACTGTAAGAGCTTTCTGGACAGTTAGGCTGTTCGTTTTAAAGTCAACATTTTTATGTTAAATGTGTCCGTAAAAAATTGTTTTTGTCCGTAAATTTTGTTGAGAGTTCTTATATCTGTCAGTAAATGTTATTTGATTGAGTTGGCAACCCTGCCTGGATGCGTGTATCCTCACCAACGAGTGGACGCTAGTCGGTTCTGACCGCAATAGTGCTGTAAATAGCTGACTGATAAAGAGACCAAATTGAAATCTGAACCATATAGGAAATTCTCTAGCTTCAAGATGAAGCAGCCCATCTCGGGATTCCAACGCAAAATGGGAACTCATGCACTTCAGCGAGGGTGGGGGGGGGTCAAAGTTTTGGCTATAGGGGGTGGTGGTGGTGGGGGGGGGGGGGGTTTAGGGNATTGCCCTCCCGGTAGAAAGCCCAGTGCCCCCCCCCCGAGCAAAAATATGTCCAACAATAAGTCAACTGGCACGGCTGGCACTGCCCCCCTCCCCCACGTGACTTCCCCCCCTCCCCCACGTGACTGCCCCCCCTCCCCCACGTGACTTAGAATGTGTACAGACTGGCAACTTGTCCATTACAAATGGCACACAACCGAGATGTAAAGAACCGTCCGTATCTAAGTGTGTCATTGTCAAGTTCACAGTTTCTGCTCTACAGGCACTGCAGCCATGTTTTGGGTTGAAAGCCATCACAGCTGGAAACGTGTAATAATAAATTCTATGACCTTTAACTTACTTGCAGTTATTTAGCCCCTTCCCCCCTCCCCCACCTTTTTTTTTTTTAAATATTTTCCATCTTACCTTAAAAAAAGCACCCTGGTTATGAATTGGCATAACCCTCTAACCCAGGGGTTCTTAACCTGTCATGTCACAAGGACCCCTAAGCCAGATAAAACTAAAGGCTACGGAACCCATGTTAGGATAACTTTTTAATGTGTATAATCTTGTGTATATATACATTAAAATATGAAAGGTTCATTGTTTTTTGTTGTTTCCGTTGCATAATTTTAAATTTACTCCTCTGACATAAACATCAACTGTTTGGCAGACACGCGAGGACAAAGGTTAGAGTTTATTTCCAGCCAAGGTCAGCAAACAAGTTTTGGTGTCTGTCGGTGCATTTTCATTAATGGCTGACTCAGCCACTTGTAGTTGAATGGGGGGTCTGTCGCAGTGAGCCACCGAATTTATTATGGGGCATTTCCTTTCACATTGTCTTTGCCTCTTGTAAGGAGCAGAATCATTAACAACAACAAATTCGGTACCGGTATGCAAGATTGATTTGAACAATGCCAATGGCTTATGCTACGAAAATTGAGGTCGGTCACCCGATTTAATTAAAAAGATTATTTAAGTTTAAGCCTAAAATTCATTACCATAATAATATAGTAAACTAGGCTACTAAGAGTTAAGACTAGACTTCGTTGTCAAGTCACTTGGCAATTTGTAGTGAAGAAGAGTTGGTAGAGGATCATATTAATTGACTTCATTTAAGTCATAATCATTAATCATAGTCAAGATTCGCATTTCTGCGCCATATATTATAATTATATATTATGTTGAATGACTTCAATCAGTCGAATGTGTTTACTAAATGGTGTTTATCATGCTTTGCACAAGGCCAAGGTCACATGGAATCATTGACTATAGACTTAGTGGGGCTCCTTGTGACCCTTTATTTAAAAATAGGTTAAAGGGAATTAAAAACTAATACTAAATGAATAGCAAACAAAATATTTTCAAAATTCCATATTTCTGTTTATCATGTAATGGCTTATCATGCGACACATGTAGGCTAACCACCTAGTGATACACATTACTTTCCGAAAAAAATCTGTTAATAGTTTTAATCAATTTCCATTATTAGCGTAGATAGACCTTACTGAGTTAAATGTGACAGCTGTTGCTGCCTCATAACACTTTATAGAGTAACACAAGAATCCCATTTTGCTGCAACACATGTGTTTTCAGTTGAGAAAAAAAAAATGGTGTGTGGGGTCGGGGGTGGGAGGCGGAAAGAGAGTGGGGGTCTGTTCTATTTTTAAATGGAGACAAAGTACAGTATATGCCTTCTACTTCTGCTGGCTTCCACCAGTTCATTTCGGCCCAGGAAATAAAGATGTTATGCAACCAGGCCTCTTGTGGCTCATTCAAGGCTGAATTGGACCCTGGGAGATGAAAGTTCACTGAACCCTTACAGTGGAGGGCAGGGATTCTCAACCTGGGGTGTCTGGTCTACAGCCCCTCCCCAGTACAGTAGTGTGGTCTGGCATTTTAGTTGTTGGTGCCATTTTAGTGATGGGAACCAAGGGGGAGCATAAGGTCAAAAGTTTTATTATCATGAATTTCTCCACCTACTTCTGTGAGGCCTGTCAGGAGTTATCAAACATTTGCTGAAGGTTGCTGGGAATACAAAATGTTGAAAATCTGTGATTTTTTTTCCCCAGTGTTGTAGACTGGGGATTCTAAGGACCTCCAGTAACATATACAGTTAAAAAGGGTACTTAATGTTGTTTTCTTAATTCAGAAATGTATATCCCAGCTGTCTGGTGTTTAAATTGTTCAAATCCCTCGTTTGAAAATGTTGTGAGAATATTGATCCATGTGCAGAAAATGAATTTGTAAAATGTAATTTAAACTTATTTCCAATTTTTCGGTGGAATAAAATAATCTTATCTAACCTAATCTTATCTTATTTCTAGCGATTACATTACATTAAAAAGGTCAAAATATAAAACCATTTTAAGATGACTTCAGTAAGGGTCACCACCTTCACATGCTCCCCCTCTCTCTCTTATCAGTTTCTAGTCTAAGGCTGTAGGCCTATATGTATCATTTCTTAGAAGATCATGTTGCCTTGAATTATTTGACAAACCCTCCCCTGACTAGTTTTCAGGACCTGTCTCTAATATCAGATGTCTTTTTGTTTTTTTCTATTTGTTTTTTTATCTTTTTTTTTAATCTGACTTGTCTCCTCAGAGACTTTTTTTTTAAAAATTGCTTTATCCATTAGTTTAATTTTAAATGAGAGATTCCTAGTGTTAAAAAAAAAAAATGTATATAGGCCTACTGGTAACTTAGTGCATTAGTATTAAACTGGAGTATTATCTACCTTTTTAATGTAGTTAAGAAAAATATTATAATATTGATATAATTGAAGTTTTCATTCATGTGTCTACGTCCTGTCATCTCCAGGCCCCTACTACTGCGGTGTTGGCTCAAATAAGGTGTATGGCAGAGATGTGGTTGAGGCCCACTACAGGGCCTGCTTGTACGCTGGGGTCAAGCTCAGTGGATGCAATGCAGAGGTCATGCCAGCCCAGGTCAGCAAACGGATATACGTGTTTTATATGGAAGCATTGATGTATTTTAATGGGGATGTGTATTTTGTTTTTATATTTATACATTTACTGCCCAGTATTTTCATCAAATCAAGGATACAGTTGCAGGAGTATTGTACATTTTTTTTAAAAAAAAGATTTTGTCATTTTGTAAACTAATTCTAAAATAAATGAACTGCCAAGGTGAGGCTTTAGTTAGTTTTCATGAATTATTTACTTGACCTTAGATTGAGAAACAAAAATATAATACAAAGCGTAATAAGTCAAATCAACATATTATTCAGAGTATATGCATTTTGGGAATGACTCCATTTTCATGACTGAATATTAAGATTATTTCGTCTCTTTTTCAACAGTGGGAGTTCCAGGTGGGGCCATGTGAGGGCATTGACATGGGAGACCACTTGTGGATTGCCAGGTACATCCTCCATCGTGTTGCCGAGGATTTCGGTGTGATTGTCACTCTTGACCCCAAGCCCATGGAAGGTGACTGGAATGGAGCGGGTGCTCATTGCAACTACAGCACCCAGGCGATGAGGGAACCAAATGGTATCAAGTAAGTCGGTCTTTTTTTTTTTGCAATCTGCCCTCCCCTTCCAATTTTTTGACATCCTTAAAATTTTTGGGGTATTTTTTAAATCTGGCAAAATAACTTTAATATTACTTAACCCACGAACTGTGGCATGCATCATTCTGTGGTGCGGAGCTTTTCAGAGCGCTTTGAGTGCCATTTGAAACCGCATTCAATGACATAGAAATATTGATACAAGAGCCCAATAAGTATATATTTTAGAAAGGTAAATGGATGGGGATAAAGTTGGCCATATTGCCCATCCCGTTTTTTGCTCAGTGTCCTTGACCTTGGAGTTCTCAAGAACAAAATTAACAAAATGTCTGGCTTTCAAGTGCTCATAACATCATTAATTTGTATAGATACACTTAAAACAAAATTCTAAATGTTGTAGCCAATTCATTTATCTTTCAGAAAATGTACAGTTTGCTAAGTTTTGATTGCAATTAAACCTCTGAAAGCAATTTTAGTAATTTTAGTTCAATTATATAAGAAACTGGGACTACTGCTAAAACCAAGTACAAAATACAAAATCTCAGGCAAAATAGGTATTATTGACTAGTAAATATTTAAAAAGGAATTGTGGAACTGATTTGGGTCGTTTAACTATAAAATTTATTAGTTCTGAACTACAATCTGTAGCTTCTGTGACTAAAATTCAGTCAGTCCTTGCCCAACCTCCGGGCCTGGCTCAAAGTCTAACAGTAGCCTCAGAAGGCCTACTTCATTATCACTAAGAGACTAGAATAAAATTCACGAGAAGCATAATCTGAACTGATATCGTCATGGGGAATGTTAAAATCATCATCTGTATCACTTAAATCCTCTCCTAAAAAGCTTTCAAACATATTTCTATTGGTTCTTGCACCGAAGGCCCAGCCATGGCTTTCAAACATATCTCTATTAGTTCTTGCACTGAATGACCCCAGCCATGGCTTCAACCATTTTAGCTTTTAAAAAAAAACAGTGATATAAAACTCCGATTAAATAGTTTATTATTAATTAATTATTTTTAAGTAATCAAGAAACAGCTTGAACCTGAAGATGATTTAATTATTAATTAAATGGAAGTGGCTATAATTCCGGTTAAATATTGGATTGGAAGTTGCTATCGGACCGTGTTTTTTATTGGCTGATTTTTTTCGGCCGCCACAGTACAGAACGAGAATGTTTGTCGATTTTTCGGCCGACCAAGAGTTGGTGGGTTAAAAAGGTTTTTGCAAAATTAAAATTAAATGGGTAACACTAAATATATAATAGCCATTTGTATTTTATAAACTTCTCAGAGCGATTGAGGAAGCCATTGAAAAGCTCTCCAAGCATCATGTCCGCCACATCAAAGCTTACGACCCACGTGAGGGCAAAGATAATGAACGTCGTCTGACTGGCCGTCACGAGACTTCTAGCATCCACGATTTCTCAGCAGGAGTAGCCAACCGTGGAGCGAGTATAAGAATACCCCGTCAGGTAACTTTGAGCAGACAAATTTTAAAAATTATTCAGAATATGGATGTTTTCTTCATTGATTAATTTATTTCAACAGCTGATACCTAAGAGTCACACCAAACAATACAGTCATTTAAGAACCCATCTTTAATTTTTCCCAAATTAATTCATAATTAAAGAATGTAAGCATGATAAAATGATCATTATAATTATTAGGCAACAATCAACTGGATCATGCAAAGATGAAAAAAAATTAATTCTAATTTTGTGTAATTACCATATGCCAGTGGGTGAGAAACATTCAGTAATCATCAATGAATAAAATCTGCATTTATAATCATTGCTATGGTGATAGCATCAACAGATGTGACCCGTTATTGTTCATTTCATTTGTCCAACAGGTGGCTGAAGACAGGAGCGGCTACCTGGAGGACAGGAGACCATCGTCCAACTGTGACCCGTATGCTGTGACCGAGGTGTTGGTTCGAACCACTCTACTGTCAGACTAAATAGAAACTGGCGACTCTTAAATCTGATCTGAGAAAATAGTTTATAGGGGGCAGATGGGGGGGGGGGGGGTGAAAGCTGCTGTCCCCTGAGAGTAAAATGGGGTGGGAAGAGAGGAACACAAATATTTTCTGAGATTTCAGTTTTTACATGTCAAACGTTTAAAGAAATCTGATCTGAGAAAATAGTTTATAGGGGGCAGATGGGGGGGGGGGTGTGAAAGCTGCTGTCCTCTGAGAGTAAAATGGGGTGGGAAGAGAGGAACACAAATATTATCTGAGATTTCAGTTTTTACATGTCAAACGTTTAAAGCAACTTTTCAACTCAGAGCTCAAAACATTCAAATGTGAAAATAGTTTTAATCATATTATTACATGAAGATGGGATGCATGGTTTTGTCGATTGTTTTTTTTGTTTTGATTTAAACATTCAATTTAATGTGTAGAGACTCTTTTCTTTTGTTTAAATGAGATTAGAATGTACACCACTACCACTGTGTCTTTAGAGTAGATAATAGTAAAAAAAAAAATTTATTCTAGTAACATCAAAAGTAAAAGTTAATCTGTCTTTTTTTTTTTTTTTTTTTTTTTTTTTTTTTTTTTTTTTTTTTTTTTATTTTTTTTTTTTTTTTTTTTTTTTAAAATTTTTAATAATTTTTTTTTTTTTTTTTTTTAGGATGCATGGTTTTGTCGATTGTTTTTTTTGTTTTGATTTAAACATTCAATTTAATGTGTAGAGACTCTTTTCTTTTGTTTAAATGAGATTAGAATGTACACGACTACCACTGTGTCTTTAGAGTAGATTATAGTAAAAAAAAAAATTTATTCTAGTAACATCAAAAGTAAAAGTTAATCTGTCTTTTTTTTTTTTTTTTTTTTTTTTTTTTTTTTTTTTTTTTTTTGTTTCTCTGCCTGAAATATTTGCCTTTTAACCAATAATAAAAAGTTCACCAAGATGTCCTTTTTTTGTTAATTCATGTTCAGAAGGGCACTTATGTTCATTTCAGTCCTTCTTTTGTATCTTTTCATTGAGCTAATTTTTAAGGTGTTGTCATTTGCATAAGATGTTGATAGGGTTTTTAATATGCAGCATATAATTTACATGATAATGTTTGTTAATAAAAAATAAATCTATGAAATCTAAATATCTGAAATCTCATCTTGTTGTTTTTTGTCTGTGGTATGGCTTTTCATACTCTTTAGCATTTCATACTCTTTAGCATTTCATACTCTTTAGCATAAAACATACTCTTTAACATACCATCATGTTATAGTGAGTTGTAACTAGTGCCAGGTAATTTTTACTAATACATCAATTTCTTTTCTTTTTTTAAATTGATAATGAAAACTTGGGTCGAATGTTTGAGTTAAAGAGGGGCAGTCCTAAGATCAGTACTTGAGGGTGGCACTGGTGTATTACATCAGGAAAACTTTGTTTCAAAACTTATATAATATTCTTTTTAAAAAATAGTGTCATTGAACTCATTGCCAGCATTAAAAAATAGAGGTATAGAAATTATACTAAGAATTATTTATTTTTTTTAAACACCACCTTATAATGTGGTACTGGTAAATTAACAATAGATGAATCCTTAACTAGATCTTAACTAACTAGATCCTTAACTAGAGGCATTGAACTGACAACCCAAGTAACTACCTTTTTTTTTATAGATGATCACTGGGTGCAGTATTTTAAATCATTTTGTCCATTCTGGTGACAAAAATTCTAATATGGATTTGTGAAAAAATTTAGTTGGACCAAAAATATCTTGTTTGGTATGATTACCATATCTATTGTGTCATGCCAGAGATGGCCAGGTTACCCTATGTAATAAGAAAGCCAATCCCAGAGATGGTCAGGTTACCTTATGTATTAAGAAAGTCAATGCCAGAGGTGGTCAGGTTACCTTATGTATTAAGAAAGTCAATGCCAGAGATGGTCAGGTTACCTTATGTATTAAGAAAGTTAATGCTAGAGATGTTCAGGTTACCTTATGTATTAAGAAAGTCAATGCCAGAGGTGGTCAGGTTACCTTATGTATTAATAAAGCCAATCTCAGAGATGGTCAGGTTACCTTATGTATTAAGAAAGTCAATGCCAGAGATGGTCAGGTTACCTTATGTATTAAGAAAGTCAATGCCAGAGATGGTCTGGTTTACCTTATGTATTAAGAAAGTCAATGCCAGAGGTGATCTGGTTACCTTATGTATTAAGAAAGTCAATGCCAGAGATGGTCTGGTTACCTTATGTATTAAGAAAACCAGTACAATGCGAGAGATGGTCTGGTTACCTTATGTATTAAGAAAGCCAGTGCAATGCCAGAGATGATCGGGTTACCTTAGGTTTTAAGAAAGTCAATTCCATGCCAGAGATTACCAGGTTACCTTAGGTATTAAGAAAGTCAATGCCAGAGATGGCCAGGCAGTCTTATGTATTAAGAAAGCCAATGCCAGGGTAACTTAGGTATTAAGAAAGTCAATGCCCTGCCAGAGATGGCCAGCCAGATAAGTTAACAGGGTGGTCACCATCAAAAACATCAACCCGTGGTTACAAGATAATTGTGGTTCCCTTGTTCATTTATTTTAAAAAACACTGCCACATCTTTTAAATATTTATTGTAATCCCCAACATCTGTTTGCATTTTTTTTTTAAACACTCATTGATCCCCTGAAAAATTAATGGAACGTGGTCATTGGTCATTAGTTCAGTCAAGTAAAAATTAAAATAGGATCCCACGTACTAAATTTAATGCCAATGGTTGACTGACGCCAGGTTAGATTATAAAAAAGTTTAAGAACGAAGTAGATTTTGAGCGTTAGCCGCTACATCGTATCATGAAATGTGTGCAAACAGACTTTGCTCAAACAGAAGTTTGTTGCAATGAAATTTTTAATACGGATTCATTTATTACTGGTTTTTTGTAACATTTTTTAAGGGAAATGGCAAGGGAGAAATGGGGGAAAATGTGAACTTTTTAATTTGCATTTATTTTTATTTTTCCCCTCATAATTTTATTTTGAGCCAAATTCCGTTCGAACTCGCAACCTTAGTCGAACAATTTTACCTTCAAATAAATTTCTGTTGTACAAATGTACGATAATTCTGCTTCATACCTAGGTTTTTAATTTTTTTTTTATGCTTGAAAAGACCTAATTAACTCTGTTCAAGTGCAATATGTACCCCCACTGCCAAGCCTGTCAGAACTAGAAGATAAAGTAAAGTAATTTGAGACATCTGAATATGCTACAGTAAAATTCATGTCTCGGAGGTTTTAGTCTTACCTTTTTTTTTTTTTTTAAATTTTTGCTTCAATTGCGGAATATTTGATAACTACTTTTTTTTATGTTACTCGGGTGGTTAGTTTTGTGGAGGGACAGCTGATTCAGATTTAAAATACTTATCTAAAGCTTAAGTTTGAGAACTGCACCCTGGGCCCTGGGGAAAGTTGCAAGGAAACAACTTGTTACATGTTTCCTCTGCTGTGCTTCATTATTCTTTGACAGACATAATCGTGACATCTGAACACCTACTTCTTTTGACAGACATCATCGTGACATCTAAACACCTACCGGTACCTCAGGGCCGAGTGTGCTCTAACCTTCTCAGCTTCATGTCGATCTTAAAAGTGACCTTGACATTAAGGGGCCGTCCATTAAGTACGTTACGCAATTGTTTTTGTTTTTTTTAAATCTTTTAACTTTCTTCTTGCCCCTGACACAAATATCAGACCCCCCACCCCACCCCCTAAATTACGTCACACTTTTGAAACAAAAAATTGTTAAAAAAATAAAAACGAATTAAAATTTAATCTCAAAGATACTTTGTCATTAAACTACGGTATTAAATTTACAAAAGAGACATCTTCTGTCAGTATACATCCATCACAACAGAAAGTTTCACTTCCCTGACAATTTCAGGTGTTATGTGTGAGATTTAATATATATTTATATATATACATGTATATATATATATAAATATATATATATTTAAATTGTGACGACACCCAATAGCTTTAGCAGCACCCCCCTCGTGTCCCACTTTATTGGAAACCCCCCCCCTTTTTTTATGACGCGTGAAGTACTTTATGGACGGCCCCTAAATAGGCAACACTGCCCATCTCGTCTAGTCTTGCCACAATTCACCGACGAAGCGAACAAAATAAATTTAACAGTGGACGCCATATAAGGCGATGCACAACATTCTGGGGAGAGTGACATTCCCACCCCTGCCCAATTCTGTCACTACTAACTATTCGCTGTGGGGAACTTGTTAATAGGCAGTAAGTTTTACAAAACTGTGACCCGTTGAAATCCCCAGCCTGATACGATGATAGGTTACACAGGTCCTCAACTGACTGGAACGGGTGGATGATTCGATAAGTGGCCCACCTCCGTGACGAGCACACTTACAAAGTCTTGAACAATGATGGCTGCTGCTACGTCACGAGTATCAAATGCCCACAGTCTACGTCAACAAGTCCTGTTATGCTTTGGCGTTCCATGTCGTCGGGGCTGTATTCTATTTACGTAGTCTAACCGGGTGTACACAAAGGACCCGATGTAGGCCTACCTCAGTAGCTTGATTTAAAAAATACCATTGATGAGTTTTCAAATTTAAAAAGAAAAAAAAAAATTAAAGGACGAGATCAAGAAGAGTTCTTTAGTACCGTGATGTTTTAGTAAAGTACCGGTAGAATCAAACTCACCAAAAAGTTCGAAGATAATGTGAAATTGAAATATTTTTTTAAAATTATTTTTTATTAATCCAAAGAAAAGAATCTAGACTTTTAACAATTAATTTTGCGTCTCCATCCTCACTGAAATGTCACATTAAGAAATGGCCTCAGCGGGCCTTCAAGCTAATGCTCTTTATGCCCTCCCCAAAGCACCAACCCCCTATGCCCGGTATCGGGCCACGAAGCGACACGTTGGAGATGTCTCTTTGCCAGGACAGCCCCCACCAGAGTCCGCTCGATCGAGTTCCGCTGGGGGCCGCCCCAACCCAAAGACAACCGGTAGGTCCGACACTGTGTTTGCACACAGTGCACGCGATCTTAGGATTTTAGAGGGTTTCTACAGTGGGGTTCCATCACGCAACTAGTTTGCGAAGTAGCTTGGACGAAACGGTTGCCTTGGAGCAGCTTCTCAGGGCTGCGTGGTAAGAATCATCGGCTAGAGGTTACCACCTTCACCTCTCGCCCCATAACCATTAACGGCATCGTGTGAACATGGTCCCTACCCTGCCTTTACTTCCCATTGTGAAGCATCACAGCTGGCAGCCCTGTAGACTGTAGGTGATGTTTTATTGACGGCAGGTACCGAGCATATCCCTTGTCTGCCCACCCGGGGCGGGGTGGGGGGGGGGGTGGGGGCGCCCAGTCGTTGTGTTCCCCGGGTAACGTCGAGGGGTTTGTCCCAATCGACAAGCCACCACAGACTTGTCAACCGGGGGAGCCCCCGGGGAAGGGGGGGGGCGGCATCCCCACTCGGCAGGGGGGGGGTGGGGGGGGGGGGGGGGGCGCCCAGTCGTTGTGTTCCCCGGGTAACGTCGAGGGGTTTGTCCCAATCGACAAGCCACCACAGACTTGTCAACCGGGGGAGCCCCCGGGGAAGGGGGGGGGCGGCATCCCCACTCGGCGGCTCGGTCGTCTTAACTCCCCTCTTCCGAAAATCCTGGCTAGGCCCTACCAATTGGTAATAAAATGTGGTATCCTTGGTATCCTTTGACCTACCTAATGGTAATAAAATGTGGTATCCTTGGTATCATGTGACCTATCTAATGGTAATAAAATGTGGTATCCTTGGTATCCTGTGACCTATCTAATGGTAATAAAATGTGGTATCCTTGGTATCATGTGACCTATCTAATGGTAATAAAATGTGGTATCCTTGGTATCCTGTGACCTATCTAATGGTAATAAAATATGGTATCCTGTGACCTATCTAATGGTAATAAAATATGGTATCCTGTGACCTACCTAATGGTAATAAAATGTGGTATCCTTGGTATCCTGTGACCTACCTAATGGTAATAAAATATGGTATCTATCCTGTACAACACTCTATCAATGCTATTTCAGTAAGTTGTAGAAATAAGTAAAAGTTTGGCCCTTCTCTTCATACATTATATATTGTAATACAATATATAAATATAACTAACCTATATCTTAAAACAAAACTAAGCTTCTAATCAACTAATCAAAGTTGGGGGGGGGGGGGTTGTGGTTTTTGGGTTGTTTTTTTTTTTCTTGTTGTTGTTTTTGTTTTTTTTTTCATTTTTTTTTTTTCGTGTCGTGTCTTTTTTTTTTTTTTTTATGTTTTTTTTAGGGGGGGGGGGGGGGGGGGGGGGGGGGGTTGTTGTTGTTGAGTTGTTGTTGTTGTTACTGTTGTTGTTGTTTGTTTTTATATCAAATATTCGTTTTCGATACAGTTACATTTTTTTTTTAAAGGGTATTTTTGTTTTCTGAAGAGGAGTAAAGGAAAGTGGCCAGTTTGTATGACTGTTTACAAAAAGTGTATTGTTATACATTTTAAAAATACTTGAATTGATGGCACACCCCTAGGCTAGGGTAGGCTAAATAAAACGAAAATGCCTGATGTCTTTTCTTCATGGGAAAAGGTTGACTGATGGATAGAGAGATTTTTTTTTTTAAATGCATGAATTGCTACAAATTACAAAGTCCTTCACCTCGCTCTCTTATCGAAGAAGAACGTGGCCGTGGCTTCGTCTATCCCGAAGACTTCCACCGCTGAATGACAGAACAAAAACGTTACAGATACAGCATCAAGGACGCAAGAAAATGAGGAGGGAGGGGGGGGGGAGGGAGAGACCAGACGATCAGCGCGCGCACAGCCCCTCCCCCTCCCCCGTGTACCAAGTCCCACTTTAGCGGTTTCTGGTGAAGGGCATCAAGCTACTGTGTACTCACAGTAGCAGGCAATGACACCGTCTCATTTTGTTGTCATCGTTGCACTTGCGGAATAATTCGGTAAAGGTAAGGTATATACGTGAACTTACTTTTTAAGCGGTTTAACAATTTAAATTGTTTTCTTGGGGGGAAAACCAAATATATTTGTAGGGCATATTCTGTAACGTGTCGCGAATATCGGTTGGCGTTCCGTTTAGAATTTTGAAGAGAGTAGGCCTACCAGTGTTGAATGTCACAACTGGCTGATTTGATGCGTGCAGCGTTGTAATAGAGGTGCGGGGGAAGGGGGGACGTTGAAACTGTAAGCAAGCAAACACATATTAGTATTAGGCCTACACATTAAATGTTCTGCTGTGTTGAGACGCATGGTGTCATTGATTAGCCTAGATAAAGACACACTTCACTGACAGCTTGCTTTGTTTTGGATGCATGAAATCTTCAGTGTTGACTTGAAGTGAGGGCTGTAAGTTTTAAATTCTGAGGAATATAAACTTAAGTATATAAACGGTCTTCTACCCGCTGTAACGTAAATAACTGGGGCGTAAGGGTGGGGGTGGGGGAGGAGGGGATACAGCGAACAGGGCGTTGATACTGAGCGCTAAAATCGACATAGGCAATCTTACTTATTAAGTGTGAATTTTCAAATGCTTTGCTTAGTCTTAAGGGTTAAACATGCTAACGTTAATTCAAAAATCTTCGCTATTATTGATAATTCAACTTCTTTTTTTTCCACGTTGTTAAAATACTGATCATTGAATTTGAATGATGGTATCATCCCCTCTAGACTTACCCATGGACTTCCTCTGATTATTCCTGCTCTGGTGACACCCTGCTCTTGTATTTAAATTTAACTTAAATCTGTTATAAAACAGACTTGAGCAAACTCACTTACTCAAATTACTCTATTCTATTTGTTGTCGCCTCCTGTGAGGGTGTCACCCTAAGCCTATGTGATCCGCATCCCCCTTGCACTCCCCTAGTGACACTACTGTTTTGAACTAAACTATATGCTTTGCTGTAAACTGCTATGTGTAAACTATGAAGACTACACGGGGTACCGGTATCATAACTTGTACAGGCCTACAATGGCTACATCCAATGTTCCAGGTCACATCCTGTCACTAATGTAACTTAACTGTTATTTCCGTACCAGTTGCCTATGCAGGGGTTTGATGGTTTGGTAAACTTATTCAAAATTAAGTTTAAGGCTAACTTTAAGTGATACAAATATTACTGAGACCAGGTTTTTCTGCATTTAGAGGTAAGTAAGTGGTGCATATTATATGAAAAGACGAATAGTAATTTCCTTTTACGGAAATGTTTTTTTTTTTTTAGCTTTTTCAATGTTGATGTGGCAAATATCTTTATTTATATGAAAGAGCCCAGGAAACTTTCAGTTAAACTACCTAATGACGTAATTCAATCATAATATGTTTTAATAATGGTTTAGTTTAAAAATATGAAGACATGACATTAGGGGCCATCCATAAGTGAAGTCACACTATTTTGGCAGATGTTTGACCCCCAGGTATAGGCCTACCATCCTTAAAAATTTGTCCCATAATTTACACACCCTCCCACCCCCTAGATGCATGACATGTCATTTATGGATGGTCCATTTATTACATACGTATTGTCCATTTAATTTAATTGCACTGTCTCATTTCTCTCATTAGGTTTAAATTTGAACAAGTTCACCATGTTTCCACCCATCCCAGGAACGGTTGGTAACAAACAGCTGTTAGAAAAATATCTCCACCTTGAACAGCCAGATGATCAGGTAAACACCTTCTTTTTTTTTCTTTTTTTAAATAAAATGGTTTTCCTCAACTTTTGAATTCCAATAAATATTTTATAAATCTTTGACTTCCAAGTCAGTTTGAATGATTCTATTTCTATACCGGTAATATTCTATTCTCAATTTGATTAACCGCAGGTAATGGCTGAATATGTATGGATTGATGGCACAGGTGAAGGCATTCGGAGTAAATGTCGAACTCTTGACTTTGAACCCCAGAAACCAGATGGTGAGTACCGGCACTGATTTTCTCCTTCATCTGCCAATTAATATCAAAACCAGTCATTCAGCTTTTCCTATGTTATCACTGTCCCAATATTTCTAACATCATTAAAAAAAAAAATAATTTTTTTTTTTAAATTTTCTAACATCATATGATTGATTGTATTCCTATTTTTAAAATTTATTATTTACATTTAATTTTTTTTTCCCCACCACTAAGACTGCCCCATCTGGAATTTTGATGGTTCTAGCACATACCAAGCCGAGGGCTCCAACTCTGACATGTACTTGTACCCCTGTGCACTGTTTAAGGACCCTTTCAGAGGTGGTAAGAACAAGCTGGTGCTGTGTGAGGTCTACAAATACAACAAAAAACCTGCAGGTTGGTGTAAAAAGAAAATGCATTTGAATAGTTGTAATTGATCCGTTTATTGAATCAACTTTTACTTCTTCTTCTATATTTCTTCTATATTTTGAGGGCCCACAGTTAATGTACCGGTATTGATCATTTTGGCTCCTATGTTTGTAGAGGGGTACTTTTAGGTTGTGACTCCAACATTTTTTGTCATTAACAGAATTTTACTTTTATCAAAACCTCATGTTTTAATAATTTTTTGTTTTGCTTAGAGACCAACAGAAGAAAGACATGCAAGGAAGTCATGAGCAGGGCCTCAGATGCCCACCCATGGTTCGGTATTGAACAAGAATACACACTCCTGGACTATGATGGTCATCCTTTTGGCTGGCCAAAGAATGGCTTCCCTGGACCCCAAGGTTATATTATAACCTTACACTTATTGTGTAGCCAAAGACCAGGTGCATCATTTCAGGTGGGGGGGGGGAGGTGGGGGAAANGGGGGGAATCATGTCCTACCCAAATGATGTCCCTGCCAAAGACATTAAAAAAAAAATGTCATCACATGAAAAGGGATTTATTTCGAGCTGATGTTAATAAGATAACATTACCATTAAAGCACAACTTGCAATATCTCATGTTACAGAAGAACGAACGTTCTGCTCTGATTACCATGCATTTCTATGTGTAGCCTTACTGAATGTTAGATTACATCAGTTCTTGGCCAGCCGATGCAAGTACTAGTAATAAAAATCCATAAGATGGTACAAATACTGTTAAGTTTATTTTTAGGGGGGGGGTGTTAGAATTCTGGTTGCAACCCCTGTTTAGTATCGACTATACTATTAAAGCTCACCAAACAATGGTGACAGAAATGCATGCACTCACTCAAGCAATGCACTTTACAAATATCCCAATTCCTGCTAAAACACCCCCCAGGTTACGACACCACACACTTTTTCATGCCCCTGAACCTGAACTATATTTAAACTTGAATGTCCCACCCCTTTTTACACCGCAGAATTATTACACTATATTGAAATTGAGAATATTTCTGTATTTAAAAAACTTAAAATATTATGCACCAAACACATTTGTGTTATTTTTAAGAGACTATTTTTCAGTTTTCAGGAATGTTTTTTGCCCAATATTGATCTCACAATTACGCCTAACTTACTTTCACACCTAGAGAATTATATGTACCGGGTACCGGTATTGATATGACATAAATTTAAAAAACTTTGGATCTCCAGTTTTTGCATCTCTGCCCTAATGCATCATGCTTTTAAACAAATTGTATGGTTAAAAACCAGAATTCATTTTATACTTTTTACCCATCTACTTTCTTCTATACTCCCATTAACCTTGACCTTGTGATTACTAAATAGCTTGTTTTGCTTGTCCTTGGGAAAAGAAGCTATCACTTTAATGGACCTAATGCTTTTGTCATTCATTGTATATCCAGGTCCCTACTACTGTGGTGTTGGTGCCAACAAGGTCTATGGCAGGGACATTGTTGAGGCCCACTACAGGGCCTGCTTGTATGCTGGTGTCAAAATTAGTGGCTGTAATGCTGAGACCATGCCAGCTCAGGTACCTGACCTTTGAACTCCTTATTGTACTTCATACCAATGTAAAAAAATTTAAGTCTTTTAAAATCGGTGGATATTCTGTCAAAAATTTGAGATTGAATGAGGAACAAGAAAAATAAATCTAAATAAAAACTTTGTGGGACTTTTAGGTGTGGTGGTGGGATATCAGGTGGTATAGTGGGAATGCCAGTTAGGGCATAATATAAATGTTAAAACTTTCAGCAAAGTAATATTTCAACCAACTACAGTGGGAGTTCCAAGTTGGACCTAGTGAAGGCATTGACATGGGAGACCACTTGTGGATTGCCAGGTACATCCTCCATCGTGTGGCAGAAGACTTTGGTGTGATTGTCACCCTTGACCCCAAGCCCATGGAAGGTGACTGGAACGGAGCAGGTGCTCATTGCAACTACAGCACCAAGGAGATGAGAGAACCAAATGGTATCAAGTATGTTATTATTTTTACACCTTTGATGTTATCAGTAATATCGGTGATAATAATTAACAAGTCTTTAGCACCATCGTGGCTCTAAAAGGTTAGTGGCGTTACAGACAGTGTAAATGGCTTTACTGGATTAATAGTTATTAATAATATTACTGGATTTGGCTTGAATAACTGAAGTGTTATTATTACGGTACTCACAAAATAATGCTGAAATATATACTTTAATTTTTTTAAATATCCTAACACAGAGCTATTGAGGAAGCCATTGAAAAACTCTCCAAACATCATGTCCGCCACATCAAAGCATATGATCCACGTGAGGGAAAGGATAATGAACGGCGTTTGACTGGCCGTCACGAGACTTCAAGCATCCATGATTTCTCAGCAGGAGTAGCCAATAGAGGGACGAGTATTAGAATACCTCGTCAGGTAAGATTTCGGATTTGACATATTTTTGACAGTTGTATCTGGATCGCAGTTCGGTGATTGTAAATAATATAAATGGCATTATTATAAATTTATTATTTTTATCAACTATTTTTTAAAATATTTTTAGTGCCTGCTATTTTATAAGTGTTGTGCTGTACTCAGAACCATCTCTTGAATTTCCGAGGTCACCTGCCACTCTTGAGTTTTGTGCAATCTGCACTCAAAGTTGATGCCGTAGCTGTAATTATTTTACACATCACAACTTTCAGCCCCTTAAATATCCAAGGCCCTTTGCAGCCACTTCAGAGGCGGGGCCCACGCAATATCTTTGGTTTTACTGAGAATAAATGAGTTTATTGTGGTGTGCTAACTTTCATTCAATAATTATCTCAAAGCAGTGTGATTTATCTATGGCAGGTTGCAGAAGATAGATGTGGTTATCTTGAGGACCGACGGCCATCTTCTAACTGTGACCCATATGCTGTGACTGAGGTGTTGGTGAGAACCACAGTTCTTTCAGAACAGTGACTCAGCATCCATTCAGTATGCTGACTTGACTGGCACAACATTAATAATAGACAGTGCATAAAAAGAGCCACATGAGATCTGAAATAAATTCTCTTAAAAATAAAAAATTTTTTAGGATTGTTTCCAAGAAGTAACATGTTTGCGAATACCTAAAAAAAAGGTACAGGATAAATGTGCCATAAGAGTTCAATTATGTTTAACCAACTGTAAAATTTGAGTACAATTTGCTTAATTTCCTGTTGTAATGTCACCTTTTATCTTAAGGATTGTATTTCTGCAATTCCTTATGTAAATATTAATTTTCTGTTTGTAAATAAGGGATATTTTGACAAAACTTATGCAGTTTTACTATGCCAAGCATTTTATCAACCCATTCCATGTTTTTTTGTTTTTTTTCTATTGATCTACCAGTTGGCCTGCATCATGCAAGCCCTCCTTACCAATGTTATACCTCTACCCTTTTTTTTCTCTTTCTATTACCTGTACTGTATCAAGGAAAAGTATTCCATTTTTAAAGTGTTTCTTTAACTGGAGTGTAGATTTGTAACCACATTTTGCCTGTTCTGACATTGGCACTATTGCGTGAGACAAAAATCATAAATAAGAAATAGTTGACCAGCCAATATTTCATTGTTTGGTTAGTGTGACCATTTTTTACTTATATTGTGACCATTGTTTGACAAGTAATGCCTTTCATGTGGATACTTTAAACACAAATAAGTTTGAAAAATAAGTGTTCCATTATGAGTGGGCTGGCAACAGCGCAATTAAAATACTGTATGGGTTGAAATTGAACATGTTTTTTTTTTAGATCTGTTGGAAAATTATTGAATGATTGAATTGAAAATCAAATTAATCTGATATTCCTCTGGGACAGGAATCAATTAAAACAGTGGTAGCCAACCCAAATGGCTTCACTGGCCATTTTAGTCATGGGCTAACTTTTTGCAGGTCGCTATCCATCAAACCCGGTGAAAATAAATACCAAATAAACAATAACACAATACTTTATTCATTCTTAATGCACATAATTCTTCGAAATGTAACTCCGTAATATATTTATATGCAGTGCTACATAAAAATTTGCCCACTTTGTTGCAGGGGGGGGAGATGAAATTGTTGAAATCAGTGTTCGATCCATTTAAAATGCAGCGATGCATTATGGCCCTTAACTACATTTACTTTTGCATCATTTTACACATAACCAAAAGACTGCCCCCGTTACTAAAAAAAAAATTATAGTGGAAATTTAGGTTCTTTACCTAGCTGTGTTTATATAAATCCTTTAAGTAGTTTCTAAACAATAATAATGTTTTATCATTCTAATTTAAGATTTATTTGAATCAGTGAAAAGAGGGGCCAGTACACCTTGACTAAAACAAGCTGTTTATATATTTTGAATGCCAAGAATGAAAATAATTTGTGATAAATCTAGTAAATCACAATATTCAACCTGGCGGATCTTGCAGCCCGCAGGCTGGCCACCCCTGAATTTAAAGATCAATTAAATATGGACATGGATTTGGAGGGT
This sequence comes from Lymnaea stagnalis, assembly GCA_964033795.1. Taxonomy (NCBI): domain Eukaryota; kingdom Metazoa; phylum Mollusca; class Gastropoda; family Lymnaeidae; genus Lymnaea; species Lymnaea stagnalis. The sequence continues at coordinate 234,228 of CAXITT010000146.1, forward strand.
TTAACATGACTTGTAGCACTATTTATTACATTACTTAAAGACAAATCTGCAAAAAGCTACTTTATGGTATTTTCACAATGATGACTCGCCTGCGACAGCTAAATAAGTTGAAAAGTCTGTCAAGAGACATCAAGAAAGCAAATTTCGTTTAATTTATACAATACTGCTACGACTATGAACCTTCTTTTTAGCCACATTATTTCCACCATGTCAATATAAACTCTGTTTAGGCTACTTCAAAAGATCTACATTACATTTAATCAATGCATTTAAATTTTTGACTAAATTAATAAATATAAACATGCCGGACAATCTAAACATTATGTTCTAAACAAGGTCAAATTTGATCAAAATAACCTTTTTTTAAAAGGTGCATCGCACAACAACATTTGGATCTTACTTAAAAATGTTTACAAATTACTCAGCACCTCGAGTTTAGAATCTGCAGCTTTTCCCAAACATTTTTTTTCCTGGTTTGGTTATATTTAAAAATCTCGGTGGCCCACTAAAATGATCTCCCTTCTTGGATGTCCATACAGTTTTTTTTATACAAGTACGTCAAACTCGGTGGCCCACTAAAATGATCTCCCTTATTGGATGTCCATACAGTTTTTTTTATACTAGTACGTCAAACTCGGTGGCCCACTAAAATGATCTCCCTTCTTGGATGTCCATACAGTTTTTTTTATACTAGTACGTCAAACACGGTGGCCCACTAAAATGATCTCCCTTATTGGATGTCCATACTGTTTTTTTTATACTAGTACGTCAAACTCGGTGGCCCACTAAAATGATCTCCCTTCTTGGATGTCCATACAGTTTTTTTTATACTAGTACGTCAAACACGGTGGCCCACTAAAATGATCTCCCTTCTTGGATGTCCATACAGTTTTTTTATACTAGTACGTCAAACTCGGTGGCCCACTAAAATGATCTCCCTTCTTGGATGTCCATACAGTTTTTTTTATACTAGTACGTCAAACTCAGTGGCCACTAAAATGATATCCCTTCTTGGATGTCCATACAGTTTTTTTATACTAGTACGTCAAACAAAAAAAAAAGGCATTTACTCGTAAAACTGTAAAGAATTCAAACAGAAATCTGGTTTTGGTAAATACTTTATGTATGAGATGTGCGATGGTAAATAATGTACCGTATGTAAGAGATGTGTGATGGTAAACAATTTAAGAGATGTTTGATTAGTAAACAATTTATGTATGAGATGTGTGAAGGCAAATAATTTATGTATGAGACGTGTGAAGCTGTTTTATTAATTTTTTTAAACTTCTGGTTTGGAAGAAAAAAAGGAGATAACTTTATTCTGAGATCAGGGTTATCGACCTTTGCCTCTAAATATCTGCCTGATTTGCAGATCTCATCTCTTAGAACACAGTATTTGAAGTTGATGTGGACAAAGGACAAATACAGCTTTCTTAAAAAAAAAGAAAGAAACCCAGTAAGTCAGAGTGAAAGCAAAGTGACATTCACTTTCGTTAGTTTACAATGCAAACAAAATATACATCAACAATATTTTATATCTTTCTCTCATGTAAATATAATGTACTAGAAGGGCATATGTTCAATAGAGACCATAGAAAAAAAAGCATAAAGACCATTGCCATATTGTAGACCCCGTTAATTATAAGGCTGAATTGGTTTTTTTTTTAATGTATAGTCTTAGCCAAGCGAATTGCTCTTTATAGTGTGGGAAATTATTTTGATTCACATGACAGTGATAATGTTTTAAAACTAACAAATCTTCATCAAAGTTCATTTAAATTTTGAAAATCAAATTCATATTTTGAAAGTTGATGGGGCATATATTATGAATAACTTTTATTTGGGAATGGCCAGAGAATCCCTTCTACTGCCGGCAGGCAGGTCACATGAATAATTGCACACTTCAATTGAAAGGAAAGAAAAGGAATGGAGAACCTTCTCCGGTGTGTTGCTCATTTGTGAATACACACCCAAAAATATTTTTTTAGAAATTACAAATCAATTAAATTTACCAATCTGGTGTAAAAGCGGTAAGTGAAACGTCATAGTGACAGTTATAATAAAAGCTAAATTTAATCTAATTACAAACAGCCAGTATCAGAGCAAAGTTCAACAACATGTAAGAAATTAAAAATTTGGATAATAAACATATATATTTCATTGTTTGTAAATTTTAAAGCCACCGGTTTACTAAGAATCTGTTGATAACTAATGGTACTTCATCTTCTTAACATCATGTATGCTCATCTAAAACCAGGTCTATCTTTTAATGGTGATTTTCTTTGTAAAAAGTTCATATTTAGCAAATAAAATGTGTCACACTTTTAACAGATTCATTGAGAAAAAAATTAATGTGAACTTCAATTTCTTGAGGTTAAAAATTAACTTTGCAAACACAACAAACTTGAGATGGGATAATCCTGAACACAACACTACTGTAAAAAAAAAACATGTCAATTATCTTGATTCATTTCAGGGCCCCACCATTCCTATTGTGGACTGACCTAAGTTTTACATGAAATATCTCAGCGTCGGCTTTCTAATATTGACGTAAGTGTCAGAGCAGTCACGGCTTTTGTTGCTTAGTGGTATCCCTAATACAAATAATGATGGGCTTCTTACATGGCTATTGCTCAACTGAGGGAACTTGAACTCAGTTTTTGTGAACAAATTGAATACGCTAAATTGTACCATTTAAATTGAGATCTGATGCAATATTCTGAACTAAGAAAAATAGAAACAGTCAGTGTGCTAGAATGCAGATTATCCAAAAAGCCAGTTGAACAATAACAACACAAATAAAAACATTGGGTATCAGCATTTGAAGGAAATTAATTTTGAATTACTATTTTACCTTTGTGTTTATTCTTTATAAAACAGCATAAACATTGCCCTAAAGGTTGCAGTTGAAAACAGTACAGAGGAGCCGTGATTGGCAGCACATAGCAACAAAAAGGCTATTTGCTATTATTATAGAAACACTCTGAAAGACCTGAGCTGTTCCAGCTGAGCCAATCCATCAGCCAACAGGAGCTGTTCCAGCTGAGCCAATCCATCAGCCAACAGGAGCTGTTCCAGCTGAGCTAATCCATCAGCCAGTAAAAGCTAAGTCTTTGCTCATTGATGGTATCTGGCCTGGCTCAAAACTAATAGCTAAACCCCACCTGACAAGGATGACCCGCTCTCTGTTGTATTATTAGAGCCTAATAAACATAAAGCCTCATGATGGACGTGCATCTTATTCACTCACACCCTTTGTCGGCATACAACATTATACAATGTGTAACTCCAGGAAGTATAATAATGATTATAAAGAGCCACTAGATTTAAACTTATAAATAAGTCCGATAGTTATTAGTATAAACCATTCGCGTAGAGTCAGACCTGAGAATAGAGAAAAAACTTAAAAGCCAAAACTCAAAGTGTTAACATTCGGTGACAATTAGCAACCAAATGTATAAGAGTGATCACCCTTATGAAGTTTTTACTAGTTATTGGTGGTCCAACATTAAGAAATTTTTTCAATAAATGGGTCATGTTAAAAACACTGGAATACACACAGTGGGCTAAAGCAGCATATAATAATTAAAAATGCTTGCTTGTGGATGTCAGCATGATCCTTCACCCCTCCCCCACCCGTCCACTTTTGAACAAACCCGCCATCCCCCCACCCCTAAAACAGAAAAAAATTAGTAAAAGTAAAAGACCTGTAGGTGTATATAGAAGATCTTTAGCCTCATATTTTGTACAAATATACATGCTGTTTAGCAAACAGGACCTCAGAGTCACATTAAACTGGCAGAACAGAAAAAGTTCACCGAAAAAAAACTTGTGCAATGCACTTCTTTATGCTACAGTAGTTCAAGCAAGAAAAAATGCTTAAAGACTGACAGAAATGAACACACTCAGCAAAGCAACTGGCACAACATGTCACTCATGTTGTAAAAACCTTGGATGGTACCATTCAAGGAAATCCCTTGCCTTCTCAATGGCTTTCCAGCCAAACACTGTAACTGGTACAATTCCTCCCTTTTTTTGTTTTTTTACAGTTGTTATTTATTTGATACTAAATCCTGTTCAATAGTTTGAAGAGTACTTGTGGAAAGACTATCCGACTATGCACTCTCTGCAAGCCACAGCACTCTGTCAACAGAGGGGGAGATCTAAACTCTTGTAGTAAGAGTTCATAGTTCATTCCATCCATTATCACGGTGAAGAGACAGCGGTGGTTCTGTTGTGTGAGGTTCTGGTGCAGAAATCAGTGTGCACCAATAGCGTGATTCAGCCTTGTTATAAATGTCCCTTTTTTTCACGCCAACTGTCTCTCTTCCAAATGGCTAGTTTATAAACACATTTCTCATCAGATCTGGGAAGCAAAATGAGCAAATATTATTATTATTTGTTAATCAAAAATTAGTTATGGCTGGATTGATTAAACGATGGAATTCTCAAACCCCATTAGTGGCCCCTAAAGTACATGCACTTTTTGCTGGGGAGTTATTTTTTTTATTTCTAACAAGAATTTTTATGAGAAAAAAAATCTCAAAATGATTAACATCCCTCCATTTCCTAATTAACATCCCTCCAATTCCTAACGTCTCTATTTTTAAATTGACATAAAACAAATCATGGATTTTCCAGGTTTGCGTATGCCATGATCAACTCTCTAGTTGTATATGCTTAGGGGTCATCCATAACTTACATCGGGGGGGGGGGTAAAAGATACATTGATATCATCAATCAATTAACAATTTTAAATCTCAGATTATTTGTGGAAATTTTTTTTAAAATTTTAATAATTTTAAACATGCTTATAATTTTTAATGGTCAGAAAAGCAACAATGATTTGCCATTGGGTCTAAGAAATTACCATGTGCTCTTCAACAAACAAATACAGACATTTTTTTTAAAAAGTGACTTATCTGTTTAGCTGCCAGAAAGACAGAGCAGAGGTGATGAAAATTATTGACAAAGAGAAAATCCTGATATTTTAAAGTGCTGAAAGGTTAGAACTAGACAAGGATGATGTCACCCAGTTCCATAATAATCAGAATGTGACGATAAATTATTTAGTTACAATGCACTATTGCAAAAGAGGAACATTTGGGCTAATGAGTAGATGAAAGAAATAATAAATTTACTTATAAATTTTATTTAGATTTTAGTATCAATTCTTTAAAAAATTCTGCAATTTAAATTGAACTCTAGTCATAAATTCTAATTTTTACACATTTTAAATTTGTTATAGAGGTTATTAAAAATGTAATAAATTTTTTGTTCCCAGCCAATGCCTAGATCTTAAGCCTTAAAAAATATCCATAGAGGACAAAGGGNAAAAAAAGAGAGGGGGAAAGGGGGGGGGGGGGGGGGGTGTCCCTTGAAAGTTTCACACTTGTTGACATGGGAAAGGGAAGGAGTAAAAACTTGCCAAATAATTGTTGAAATGATTAATGGACAGCCCCTTACCTCTCATGATTACCTGGTTGAGCCTCCTTAAGTTTCATGAGCTTACCTGTCACGAAGGCCTGTTCATCTCCATCAGTTGAGACATATCGGCCACCCAGGCTTCAATATCAACATGCTCAGCTTCAGATCTCTTGATGAGTGGGTGTTCCTGATCAAATGGTTCAAATCATCAAACGGTTAAAAAATAAATACATGCATTAATCACAAATCAGCTCTGTAGACAGATAATTTGCCCATATGAAAAGAGTGATATATTTTCATTTTAAACAAGAGATGATTTGTCCATATAACAAAAGATTTATTTTCAATTTAAACAAGAGATAATTTTTCCATTTAACATGAGAGTTATATATTTTCAATTTAAGCAAAGGATAATTTGTCCATAACAAGAGATATTTTTAAAATTTAAACGAGAGATATTTTTAAAATTTAAACAAGAGATAACTTGTCCATGTTGAGATATTTAAACAATTTAAACAAGAGTTAATTCCCCCCTAACTAGTGCTTTATTTAACGCAAGGGGCTCCTCACCTAACAACCTACTTGTTTAACAAGCCTTTTTTGGAATCACAAAAATTATTTCATTTTTTTTATTCTACTTCATTTAACTTTTATTTTAAAAAAAGCTTAAATTCCTCAGTTATGGACCTAATCACTTAAGTTCCTCAGTTATGGACCTAATCACTTACTTTCCTCAGTTATGGACCTAATCACTGAAGTTCCTCAGTTATGGACCTAATCACTTAAGTTCCTCAGTTATGGACCTAATCACCTAACAACTCAGGAGTAGAAACAGAGCTCATTCGTTAAGGGAGAATTACTCATCAATCTGATATTTTTATATTTCTTTTAAGAGGGTTACATTTTTTTCATTTACTACCAAATACCTGAGTATTAATTGTACACGTACCAGTAACTTTCTATACTTTGGCCTCTTCTTGCAATCTTTTGTTAAGCTGAAAAAACATGAAGTAAACCCTACGTCAGTAACAAGGTGACCATATAAACTATTTATCTGTAGCCGTAGGTGACCACAGAAATAAAACAACTGGATGTCAACAAATCACATGAAAACTTAACAAGCAGAAAACACATTTTTTATCGACTTTTGTTTGTTTTTTTACATCTTGGGTGGCAGCCTTTCTTTGTTTTAAACATATTTGTGATTTTCACCTAATATATGGCTTAATAAATATAAAAACTTCTTTCAGATTTTTGCACTGTGGCGTTTACTAGCTTTTACTAGCAGATTATAAATTGGACCACTATTATATTGTAAATTCACTGACGACACTCTTCGGTTCCTTAAATGGCTTAAATGTCTTATGCACAGGATTGAATCTCAGTGGACTCAAGTGTTGAAATCTAAACACATTAAAAGAAGGAGCAAACATTTGAATATTCAATCTCGCCATTACAAATGGCATAATTCATTACAGATGCTTACCAATCTTTTACAAATGATCTTAGATCCATTGAAAATTCTATCCCTAGTTGCGGAGGGTCCTCCTGCAGAACTTTGGTAAGAACTTCAAAATCCGTCTTGCAGTTCTTGTATGGGAATTCACCTGTTGCTAACTCAACCTGATAGGAACACACAAACAACGAAAAAAATCTCTTATTTCTTCACACCATTAATATGAAACCTATTTGTATTATAAATCCCTCTAAAAACTGATATATAAACTGCGATTTAAGGATCTTCGCAAAAGAAACGTGAAGGAAGCCAACATAGACCTCAATGAATGGGTGATCATTATCTTAACTGGCAAACAGCAGTGTATGAACGATTCAAACAGGCAGGAGATGTACAAAACAAAGCCCTTGCAACAAAACAGAGGGCCAAATTTAGAGTCAAGGTTCTCGTGCCCTGCGAGAAATGCAGCAAAGACTGCCATTCCATGATCGGTTTCGTAAGCCATTTCATGAAGTGTCAATAGCCGCTCAATGTCTCTCAAAGACAGAAGGATGCCATATGAATCCCTATAAGCTGAAAATAATTTAGGACCCAGAACTTGTTTACCAGAAGCCATGAAAAGACTAAGAAAATTACAAATCAACAAGTAGAAAATTGAGGCATATGGTAAAAAAATTCTTTAGATACCTTGTCTTTGCCCCCCCCACCCCCTTTTTTTTCTCTTTTATAACCATGTAATAATTTTCAGATATGAGATACTAACAAATTTAATGAGGTTTTTTTTTTTTCCGCTTTGAGTTTTTGAGAACAATAACAACTTTTTTCTAGGTTGTGGAAACATGGAGCAGTGCCATGGTTTTGGGGGGGGGGGGGGGGGGGTGTTGTTGTTTTCCTTCTAAATTGTTACTGACCATTGATATCCCTAAACTCCAAACATCAGCTCGGATATCATAATCTGGCCTAGTTGGATCTGGCGGTTCAATTCTCTCAGGCTAGAAAAAGAAATGAAAATTAATTTGCCTCATAAACAAAATCATTTATTAAAAGCAATACTTTATTACAATTACTTATGTGAGCTTTAATACAAAGTGGGACTTTAGAAGTTGTCGTGGCCCAAGCAATAACATTTTACAATTTTTTAAAAGTTTAATCAAATTTATTTTGTTTAAACAAATTTATTTTGTTAAAACTAAAACTCTATTTTTTTTTAGTATACACAGTCCTAAATAAAGAATGATCTTACGGCCATGTAAGCTGCACAACCTGCACTTCTGGTTTTTGCCTTGGAATCAACAAGTCGCCCGCTGATTCCGAAGTCACACAGTTTGACATTACCCTTCTGATCAAGGAGGATATTAGATGGCTTCACATCTGTGGATTAGAATTTGTTGTAACATTTTAACATTTTGGAGATCGCGGTTCACTTCGATAAAAACAACGAAGTGGCTATTCGCGCCCGGGTACCAGAAGTGAGAGGTTGGGATTAAAAAAACTATTTAAAATATTGTTGTTGGGATTTTAAAACAAAATGAGTTATCATATGAAAGATAATTGAATGAACTATATGTTTGTAAACTTAAAACAAAATGAGTTATCATATGAAAGATAATTGAATGAACTATATGTTTGTAAACTTACTTCTTCAGTTTAACTAAAATAAACTACCACAAATGACATCCGAATAGCATTTAGTCAAAATGGCCCCGGACATGCAGCGCCGCCATTCGCACCCAGATCCCATTAGACTAATACTATTCGGATGTCCTCACGTAGGCGATTTTTTCTTTTTTTTGGTCGCTTTCGGATTTTCATGCTGTGAAAAATTATAACTTTAGAAAAATCGGAATTTAAATGGGTTTGTCTGAAGGTTGGAATGAGGGGGTAAAAAATCTGTATAATTCCAACAAAATGGGAAGGGTTGGCAGTTCTGACAATACAACATTTTTTTTCGTAACAGTATGGACATAATTCAAGTATGAAGCCAAAAATAGAATACCAGTAAATAAAATAATTACACTGTATAAATATTTATTATATTTATATGTTACATTGTATTGGAATTTTTCAAATTAATTTCATTATTTGGATTTGTCAATTTGTAGGATTTTTCTTTCACCTTGACTCTCATATCAGCCTTGTGATGGTGTGACCCGGTGTGGCCCACACCTCACCCAACACTCAAAGTGATGCCACCGACGTAGCTGAAATATTGTTAACGGTGAAAGAGGTGTGGAACTGCATTATTTTAAAAACGTGTTTTCTCCAATTAAAAAAAAAAAACACTTGCCTCTGTGTATGACTCCGTGTGTCTCTTTAAGATAGTGTAAGGCTTTAACAGTCTGAAAATAGTGGTTATGAAAGAAAACAATTGAATACAGCAAAGAAAATTGTACAAATGTAATTCACTATAAAACAAAATATCAGTTGGGATATTATATGGAGTTATTTTTCTTTTAAAATAAGTTGTTTTTTAAAACTGTATTTCATCTCTCATCTCACAATATGAAGTGTGACGAGCCGCTAAGGTTGCTTACTATGTGATACACAAGGTCGTAATCAGTCAATTCAAGAATCTAAAAGACTCATAAAGTTAGAATTTCATTTCTAACCAAAGGAATTAATCCTTTTGTAAAAATATTAACAAATAGTTAAATGGCAGCAAATTACAATTTTTTCCTCTTATATCCTGTTTTTCCAGCTAAATTTGCACATCAAGTCATATTGTATAACAATTTCTAAAACCATTTGTTTTAATATGAACAAAATCACAAGTTAAGAAATATGACAGCTGCCACCAGCGCAAAATGCACATGATAAAGGTCATGCAAACAAAAAATCAGAATAAAGATATGGCAGTTTTTTAAAAAATGAATCAAAAGAATTTGGGAGCAAAAAAATTAAAACAGTATCTAGGTTGCAAATCACATAAATTTTTTTAATGATTTAAGAGTCAAACATAAAGTTTCACCTACGGCTACAGTAATTTTTCCTAATATTTTCTCTGGTACTGGCTGTCGTGTTCTTTTCAATAACTTGTCCAGGCAGGTATACATTAGCTCCATACATATCCAAACTTCACTCTAAAACAAATTAAAATTTCATTTTTAAAAAAAGAATCCAAATTAATATGACCAAACAAACAAAAAATATTTTGGTTTTAATATTTAAAATATACCTTTTTTTTCTCTCACTCTTATATCCTGGTCTCCGTTTCTTACAACAATTTCTGCTAAGTAATCCTAGAATACTAGATCCATACCTTTGTGATAAATGTTCCAACACACTGTACAATAAAAGGGCAATCATGGCTTTTGATAACTACATCCAGATCCATTATGATGCGTTTATTTTCCTCCTTATTGCCAGAACGTCGCATTTGCTAGAATCAATAAATTTAAGAAATTAATCAACAGTCTGTCAAGATTTATCAGCACTTGACTTCAACTTTACCAGTAGGTGTGTTCATAATAAAAAGAAGTAATACTCTTTTGGCTTTTCCTTACAAAAAATTATTTAGCAATTTTGTTAAGCTTTCTAAGCTGACTTTTTTTTTTTTAAAATGACTTACTTTCACTGCCATAAAATTATCAGTTGGTTTGTGACGCATCCGTGTGACCTGTCCACACGTTCCATGACCCAGTTCTCCTTCTGGTTGAAGATCTTCAACAGTGCTCAGTATTCTCTACAAGTAGACAATTATTTTAAATCTAGTTTGTTTTTGGGATTGCCAATTCACGTAAACTATAAACTTTGGCAATTTACTGCTTATGGAAACAAACATATTCTAGATAAACTATCCTATTCTGTTCTAAATCAACCCTTCATATCACACTTAATAGAATATTATTTCATGCCTTGGAATTCGGGACATTGTGTAGTCTACATTTCAACAAATTTTCTCTCTACAGTAACTAAAATGAATCCTATTAGTTAGGCCTACAAAGAAGTGCTAAAACAATTTTTTTTTTATTTTTATTAGAGCATCCTTTCATTCAGAGAATTTTATTTTGACTTTTTGACTTAAACTTAATCATAATTAGTTTACAAGTATATTGGTGAAGAGAGGGAGGGAGTAAGTTTTACATTTTTTTTAAAATTATTATCACTTTACCCGCTCTCCAAAAGTTAGGATGCCAGACTGTTTCATTATCTCTTCAATCTTCTGGTCAATTTCTGCACTGAAAATTTGTAAAAATAAATTAGTTATTAAATGTTGCTAATATAAATTACTTAATGCTAAAACTTTAAAATAAACTGATCAAAATTTTGTGCTAAGTAGAATTTAATTTCATGAATAGCCAACTACCTGTCATGTACACCACGGAGGGGTGATCTCGCTCCACAATCAAGCTGCATGCCACTCATATTAGGTCTCCGCCTGCCCTCTGAGCTTGATCTGGATGGATTTTGTGCAGGAAAAGAGCCTGTTAATGGCATACCAGTCCCCACTGAAAGCAATATTGAGAAGTATTTCGTAATTTCAAAATGCTTTATGATACAGTTTTAATATTGATTTCACATTTTTTTAAATAAAACATCATGGTTTTATTCATTTTACTGTTCCATTGTGACTTTGCAGTCAATCACAGCTGTTGATTTTTACTATGGGTGATGATTACTTGGACATTTTTAAAAAACTCAAATGTTTAATTCAGTTTCAGTTTTATTAATTATTAAGAAAGACCAAGTTTAAAGTAAAAGAGTTGTTTTATATTAAGTATAATACTTATTTGTATTTTTATGCATTGATAGGCTCCACGTAAAATCTGTTAAGCTGTGATTTTTAAATTAAAATAGCCCCATGTTAATCATTTACGTCTTAAAAGTTTCAATATAATCCTAGATCGTATTAGAGTTTCATTTTGTAAAATGCATTTTCATTTACAAATTGGATATAAAATTATAAAACCATCACCGTCTCTACTTTTTCCACCATTCATAACTATTTAAGCCTTTATGATTAAGTCTACGTTTACTTGAAAACAAAACTTTGAGTTTGTAATATGTTATATTATATTGGCTGATAATTATTAGTCCTACTGAATAAACTCTAGTCTGCATTAAGTTTTATAGCCAAAAATATTATTTTTTTATAAGTTTTTTGAGTAGTCTCATCACGTTACAATAGGAAAAATACTCTAGGAGTTCTTAACCTTTTATTTTCTGTGGACCTCTTTGTCAAATCAGCTGAATGCAGTGAAGGTGAACCTCTTCAGTTTTTAAATGGATAAAATTACAAAGAAACTGCAACTCCCACACATTTTCACCAAGGGGTCCATGAACCACAGGTTTCAGAACCCCTGCTCTATAGACTGTAAGGTAAATTTACGTTCAGCGTGCCAATCATCATCAATGGCTGCCATGACCTTAGACATGTCATGGCACCCAATATGACAGCAATGTAAAAAAAAAGTAAAGCAAATACACATTTGCTAAAATGAGGAGGGGAAAGAGAGAATGTACTAAGTTTTAGCTTACAGAGAGAAACTAAAATAAGAACAAAACGTTAAAATTTAATGAAATAATATCAGCCGGTACATTAATTTTTATGGGAAACGTAGCAACGTTATTGTTTCTTTCTAGATATGCAGCAAGAAGTGTCGATGACCTGCAGTCGCTCCATTCCCTCAACTAAAATTCCCTCCAAAATTTGTCAGAAAAAGCACCAGTCAATACAATACCCATTTTCCAAAATGCCGGAAAGTTTAAATATAATAATAAGCAACCCAATGAAATTATAACATAATATAATACATTCCATCTGCAGATTAATATTTTAAAAAAAGATAAGTTAACTCTAGTAACAATCCAAAAATAAACAAAAGTAAGAGAATCCTACACAGAAAGTCAAAGTGGCACACCAAACGTAAATTAGCCGACTATAATATAGTGACAATTCTATACTATACTAAACTAGATTATGGGCCGATAGGCCTGTCGAGTATAGGAGTTCATTAATAATTGTTCCAATTGGATATTATGCTTGATTGCTCGCTGTGTGTTTTTGAGAGATTAATAAGTTAGTGAATGCTATTCTCAAACTTGACTTGGTAACATATTGTTATGCTTATTATGACGTCTTATTTAGTCTGTTTTGTGAAATACGTTTTAGTCATGCACAGCCATGAAAGAAACTTTGTGGAAGAAGGTCTTGTTTTCTTTCTCTCCGATAGCGAGCTGCGCTATACATGTGTGTATGAAATTTACAGTCTGTGAATTTACATTATATATTAAAGTTGTATTTATTATGAAAAAGGACTTGAGTTGATTCAGTGCTAGTACGACTTATTATGGGTGAAAGGACTTGATGAATTAACCAATATAGTATAAACAGGCGTTTGACAAGGCCTAACTCAAATAGTAGTGCAGTATTTGTGGTAGGCATTTTATTGATAGTATTTATTGTCTATTAAATATGGATCCCAGGTGGGTCTAGGTTGACTTTACACCACTAAATCATTAGTCATTAGTCTTAGACCTAAAATTAGACCTATAGCCTATTACACTATTAATAGTACTTAACTTAGACTTAGGCCCAGACAAATGCCCACTCATCCGGTTTTCAACAATGATGTGATAACATTAACAAGCAATTTAACCAGGATAGTTTGATCAGCAATTTTAATTTGAAGAAATTGGAGCTAATAATAAATAAATCACTAATAAATCATTATAATAATGAACTAATTATTTACAGAAATTTTGTAGGTTAATTGAATTTGACTATGACTACACTACACTAATTTTTAAGTTCTAACTTACTTTAGTAACTCTAGGATTAACACAAATGAATTATTAAGAGAAAAACTATCTATTTAAATTGGTTAGAATAAACTAAATAAGTAGGGCTGGCCGGCTGGACATTTAAATTTCAGTTCACAAAAATGACAACAAACAAATTATTTTACTTTTACAACTTTTTTTTTAGTTTTCAGGATTTGGAGTCAGATCTATTTAAGGCTTAAGTGTAATTTTTAAACTTAAATAAATACTTACACATTCGAGGCCGCCTGGGACTTGAATCTTGATTTCTATTCTTTTTATCTGCATCAAGTGAACGGTTCTCTGCCATCAACCGTTTTTGAAGTTCATCAACTTTGTTCAGAAAAAACTGAGACGATGTAGACGACATCTTGAATCTGGAGATGTCACATGACATATATTTTAACTTCAAACAAGTTAAAGCCTTGGATGTATTTATTTTAAATCTTAATTATGATAATTATATAAAATGTATCTTTCGTTCAAACGCATAATGAAATAATATAGACTTCTTTTATTAAAGATTTATATTCGAAAATTTAATCTCAACTCGGCAATTATTTTGTCTAAATTTCGAAAGGCAATGCACAATCTAAATTCACCGATACAACAACTGGATTTAATTATCGTATTTATTTTTACATATCATTGTTATTTTCTATTATTTATTGAATTAATTTTGTATTTTTATTAAATTTAAATTATTTCCCACTGGATATATGTTTTACCTAAATTCGCTTCCCAAGTTTAAGCCTAATTATTATGTGTCGGGGAGCCAAGTAACTAAGCTATATTTTATTACTTCTACTTCTTCTTCTATATATTAAGTGCCCACGATCAATGTATTGATCATTCTGGCTCCTATTTATGTAGAGGGAATTGCAATGTTTCTGTGTCTGTCTATGCTGGGGATATTTCACTGGTTGCACTAGGGTTTGGAAGGCCTGAGGCAAGAGACACAAATGCGTCAAGTGTTGTCGCCTCAACTGTTCCTTATGGAAGCATGTTCCAGTCCTTGATTGTCTTTGGCAGGAATGAGTAGCTCTTGTACTGTGTTCTTGCTGTTATGAGCCGGAACTGCCTGTCATGGCCTCTTCACTGTCTAGGGGGAGAGGGGCAAGTTTCTGTTTAATGCTGGAGCAGTGGACCAGCCTATTATTTATCGTGTACATCATGGAGAGCCTGATTAATTGTCTTGTTTTCTCCAATGGTGACCAACCCAGTGGTTCCAGTATGCTGCCAACACTAGATGTGTTCCTGTAGCGGTTCAGAACAAAGCATGCTGCCCGTCGTTGGAACTTCTCCAACCTGTCGATGTTCTTCTGGGCGAATGGGTGCCAGACTGAAGACGCGTAATCTAATAGTGGCCGGACAAGTCAACAGTATGAATGAAAAAGCTAATCATTTTAGTTACAATATTTTTAGTTAAATTACCACGGGAAATATGATCATAACATTGAAACGACTCATTTTGATCCCAACACCCAACTATATTTCCAGTATATTGTATGTTCACCCTCCCAGAGCCATCAGGTGGGCCTAGCAACCCAATAGTCCTGTGATATTTAAGGGCACTAAATTGTGATGTTTAAAAATATTCACTGCTGTACCAACTTTGAATGCAAATGGAAAAAGGACTAGGGGGCTAGAAGTGTCAGTTGGCACTTCACAAGTCTCTGAACAAATATGCACCTCCTTGCCCCTTTAACCTCCAAATGACAACATTCTAGACATGGAAGCGCCCAAGTCTCTATTGGGGGTGGGGGGTATTTTGAAGCGGCTTTTTCATAGTGTCTTTTCAAGCCATCGGCTTTTAAGAAAAGCAATAAGTAGTAAGAATGAAATGCAGGTCAATCCCATAATTTCTACATTATTTTAGTCGACCCCAACTCCCTCATTGAGACACAAAGTTTAACATTCGTCACAAATTGTCGCAAATGTTTGACCCCGATCCCCCTCTATTCATGTGCGCCCGCAGAAAACTTTCTAGGGGGGGGGGCAAAAAATAGATTAACTTTCCAGGGGGGGGTACAACATTTTTAGTAATGTTTTAATATAGTTTTAATTTACTGTAGCGTATTTGTATGGTGAACGAACGGACAGGACATCAGCTTAGTTACTTTTTCTTTATTTTCTCTTTACTTTAATAAAATTTGTGTCTATTTTTGTCTAAAATTTTTTTATCCAATCAATCCAGGGGGGTGGGGGGCAAGTGCCCCACCTTGCCCCTACCTGTGGGCGCCCATGCCTCTATTTGCTTGATGTCATTTAGTTTAACTACTTATTGGTCATTGTGCCATAACACAGAGAAGACAGTGCCTCACGACGGTTCATGTCAGCTATCAGAAATCAATTATTTTGACAAAGAAATTACATTGGCTTCTGTTTCCTCACCCTCCCTTCATAATTTGTAGAAACTACGTCCAAGGCAAATTTCAAGCAAAAAGAAGAAGAAAAAACGTAACAATATTTACCGACAAACTAACTTAAACACTGAAGTCGGCAATCTATGACATGCGTGCCAAATGTTGCAGGCAGTACTAGTCAATGGCATGTGAAAGATAAAGAAAATAATAAGACAAAAACAAAAATTTAACCATATAAGTACAATATTTAATAAGGTGAACGCTTAGGCTTAAGTTGTGGGCTCTCTGAAATTCAGAGGGTGAAAAGTAAATGGATTAGAAATCCTATTTTGGCACACTATTACCAAAAGGTTGCTGATCTCTACCTCGACATATAATTTGAATATTTATTTAAGTTTAAGCATTCCCAACTCTCCTTTTTTAATTCCTCATTATATATAATAAACTTCTCTACGCTTGCAAAATAACGACATGCAAGAAAACTGAGCCATTTTCAACCCCACTTTCATTTTGGTAACTAAGTTACATTTAACGGAAATAACCCTGTGACCTTTCGAAGATGGCTGCGCCCAGCCCTACAAAATCGGTATAATTAAAATTAATTAAAATTAATATCACATTTTAATTTTTAAGCTTTTAATGGATATATAAGTTAGTTGGAGTGGAATAAAGCAAGATATAACTTGACATTTTTAAGAAATCATATTACACGTTCATACGAATATGACTTATGCAGTAACAGTGGCCGAGTATGCCCTGGGCTAGATAAATTTTATTTAAATTTAAACCCTCCTAATTTAAGTTTAAGCCTAGCCCAATATAAGTTATTCTGTTATAGTTTATATAAATTAAATCGATAATCGCATGTTATGTATATCATAGGCTATTATTAGTATTAAAAGCTGTATAATAATATACTTATACTTCTTTTATTTATGGCTAAGCCTTCTACTTCATTAAAATTAAAGTTAAAGTTAACTTTAACTTATGTTATAATTATAAGTTAAACTAGGCCTAGCCAGCGGCTATAATTTTTAATTTATATTTTGCTTTTGGTATTTTCTGCTTCTTTTTTGAAACCGCCTTCCCCCAACTCAACGTGTTCTATATTAATAGTACTATAACTAAATGAAAAAAAAAGGCTGTCATGTATCATGTGTGGCCTGAGAATTCAGGTAAAAAATTGTTGAGGCGAGGCGACTATTATTCTGCTAGTTGGTGTTATTGTTGGTGTGCACCTGTTTGCTATTTTGGTTAAATTGCAATGGTTGTTTCATAATTAGGTCTTTGTTATAAAATGAACGACAGTATTAATATCTTCTCTGTTGACGGGTTTTTGTTAAACATCATCTCTATTCCCGGATCCGGCAACTGCCTGTTCCTATTAGTTGTTTATTTCTTGATATAAAGAGTTGACAAAGGTAATGCACTCTCACTGGGTCATAAGGCAGGAGATTTTGTTGCATACTACTATAGACTATAGAAAATGAGAAGTTAACCCTTTCTTTGTAACACTTGGACCCACCTGGCATTTTCTCAAAATACCCGGACCTGGTGTAAAATTTAAACTTCACTCGTTTAAGCCCTAGTTGACAGTATTATTATTGTCTGATATTATACTAATATAAATATAGTCATATAATAATCATATTTAATATAAAAAATAATATATCTTTATATCTAGGCCTAGGCCTTTATATTATAAACTAAATTATATATATGATGAGATTCTTGGCAATCCTTTAAACACTTGTCCTACATTAAAAAAACTAATAAAACGCAGTGAATGATTACTATTATTGATCCAAATAAATGGAAATGTTTTCTGATTAAAATTACATTCATTGTAATTATACTCATTTTCAGCACATAAATAAATACATATTTTAACCAAGACAACATTTTACAATTAACTGTAATTAAACACAAGACATCAAAAGTATTTCTTTAGCATAGAAATGAGCCATCAATGAACTACCTTAGTGACAATATTAACTTAATTAGTAATCATTTTGATTTGGTAACTGCTGGGGGAGCACACTGGTAAATTCTTACAGACCAAGGGCCAGGGAATCAAAGAATTTTCATATCTTTCGGTCCTAACTTTAAGAGAAAGAATTCGCTTTGATCGAGCTGATATTAGGTATCTGCGATGAAGAGGGTGTTTCATCTAACATATATTTGGTTTTACAACAGCAGTTTTCTTCAAATAGTTCTTAAAACTTGAAGTGAAGGATTTTAGTTAGTGTGATATTACTACTAACCATCTTGATTATTCTATTTAATCAGTGTTTAATGTCAGATGATGATTCCCACACCAGCGGGTAATAATGAAGTTGAGTTGGCTTTCAACTCTTGCACTGTACAATATGTTAATAACTTGTTAGTTTACGTACAATTTTTTAATATACATTATTTGACAGTATTCTTGCCATGTTATCTTATTATTAATGGTGACACCTAGGTACTTATATGTCTCTTCTTGCTCTATACTGGGATTTTTTTATTGTGATACATGCAATTGGTGAGTACACCTCTGGAAATCGACAACCATTTATTCTGTTTTTGAGACATTTTGATAAAGCTTGTATCTAAGTTGTCCCCTTCAGATATTAAGCCAACAATGGTGGATTCATCAGAAAATTTAATGATGGGAATGATTTGCTTGGGCTCTGGATATCATTGGTATATATTGAATAGAGGAAGGGGGGAGAAATCATACTTGTGGCAAAACTGTTCTTATTTCTCTAGTTAATGATATTTGGTCATTCAACTTAACATATTGTGGGCCATTTGTTAAAAATTTCAGTATCCAGGCTTGAATATTTGAATTTACACCTAACAAAGAACTCTTTTTAATCATAAGGTGTGGTTGGATAGTGTTAAATGCTGATGAGAAGTCTAGGAAAAGCACCCTAGCAAATTTTTAGGGCTGTCTAGGTGATGGTAAAGTCTTTCCAACAATAGTGAGATGGTTGTGAAAGGCTATAGTCTATATTTATACTAAGTTTTTTATATAGTTGTATTAGATAAATTATTTATTAAAAATAATTAGACCTTAAACTTATCGTTGAATATTTAATATATCTACTTATTTTTACCATAAACCTACTATTTGGAGTGAGCATATTTATTGATGCTGTTCGTCATTTACATGGACAAAATCACAAAGATTGCCAATCTGAATCTCGAGGCAATTAATGAATTGCTATTTGTTTACGAAGAATGCTTCCTAAACGAAAATAAAGAACCACAGCAGAGCCATGTTGATAGCCTGAACTTTACCTTGAAATCTTTTTTGGGATACAATCCACAACAGATAAGGCTAAGGTCATGTCAATAGGCTAGGTCAGAAAAACTAAACAAGGATATTAGTGGAAAGCTGCTCTGACAGTGCCAGGACTTAAAATATGTGGGGAGCATTTTCACTGAGAATATAGAGAGAGAGAGACAAAAATGTGATTTAGACAAGCTACTGAGACACCCAAGAATAAAGATCGAGACCAAGGCCTAGCTAATTAACACTGTCTTTATTTCAACCGTTACTTACCATTGCCAGACCTGGGCTCTGAATAAGAGCTGTCAAGAAAAAACTTCACCTGGGTGATGAGATGCTTAAGGCAACCAGCTAGTAAAACAAGAAGGGAACATATTGTGTTACATAATCAAAGAACACATTGATCACATAAACCATGTAGACCCAAACATCAAGAGCAATTTTGACATTACAGATGTCAGGCTTGAAAGATCAGCAGCCAAAAGGTGCTGCCCATTTTTCAATATTGAAGTAGCACTGATAAATTCTGAGGATATTTCAACATTGAAGTGGTGTTTATCCTTGGACAGCTGAAATGCCATATTTAAAATCAGTTTTCAAAATTGTTGACTAGTGTCATCAGCCAGGTTGCACACATTTTTTTAATATACATTTCAAAGTTTACCCCATCAGAACTTTTCAGATAAAGTACTAATTTTTGGAAAGTATGTAAAATCATTTTCTGTGTTGTAAATGTGGAATGTTTAAAAATAATTGGCGGTCTGGAATGTATAAGAAGTATTCAATTAATGTTTATTTTCATTCATTGTTTAATGCATGTAACCCTTTCAGTCCATCAGTACACTATCAATGCCGGGTCAGCAATCAAGTAATTCACCATTACCATCACCGCCGCCTCAGAAGCCGCACATTGGAGCAGATGTCAAGCCCTCACAACAACTTCTTGATCAATTAATGAATGAAAACCATTCAACCTCACAGGGGTACGTTATTTTGAATACAGCTTTTTATCTATTACATAGGTTTCAATTTTTAACAATTAGTTCATACTTTTGTCTTTCAGTTCAAAATAATGTTAAAATATATGGGCCACCTTGTTGTATGAGAAATAGAGTTTTTTAAATGTGATTGATGGTTGTGATAAATGATGCAGCATAATGTAATACATTTTAAATTTATGGTATTGATCATTTAAAGTCTTTATAATATGTCATCTAATTTAAATTAATTTTTTTCAAATACAGGGTGTCGTCCCCAACAAATCCAGGACCATCAACTACATTCACACCAAGAGCTCGCACAGCACATTTTAATATTCAAGATTTATACGCCAGAAAGTTTCGCAAGTTAAAGCGAGCAATTAAAGATGCTATATTTGTGAGTTCTCTATTCTTTCTTACTAACAAAATGTTTTTAATCTTTATAAAATTCATCTCAGAGAGATCAAATATCAAAGAAGTATTTTTTACTTGTGGGGGGAGTGGAATTGCTTATGCAACTATTAACTAGCATTTTGCAATGAAATGAATGCTTTTAAAATCTATTTTTAAAAATGAAAAGGAACTTTTTAAAAAAAAAGGTGATCTACATAACTTTATTTAAGTTTCAGTAATATTCTCTGCTCTTATTTGTTCAACAACTTAAAATGTTTAGATAAAATTACAGTATAAAATCATACAGGTAACAGACAAATTTTATTGTATCTTTATAGGTAAATGGAGCTGTTTGTGATGAGGTTTTGAGAACTGAAGAAAAATTAGCTAAAGCAAAAGAAGAAAGGAGGTAAAAAAAAATTTATAAATATGTTACTTTTACACATTATCTTGGTCAATTTATTTAGCCTTTTGGTTTCTCGTTAAAATGTATTGCATACTGAGCCATCAGATACATTTCATTCCAGGTTTCTTTTGCGGAAGCTCCTTCAGTATCAGTCAGTCAACGAACCCAATATTAGTTCTCTTAAATCTGAACCACAGACTCCAAACTCAAGGCAAGCAAAGGGTGAGTTGGCTTTAAAGCTACTAAAACATCAGTGACTAGTAATCTTCTCAATCACCATATGTTTGTGGTCTCATCTCATCAGAGATCATCAGCTGCATCGGGGTTTTCAATAACAGAATCAATAGTGTTTTATTACCAACAGTGCTTTATCAATAGTCTTCTTGTGTAACTTTTAGGAACCTTAACCGCTTAAATATAATTATAATAATAAATATGATTACAGTTACTGTTTTGTGATATGCTCTATTTTTCTGTATTTTATTTGTTTTTCTTGTTCTGCCCTTAAAAATTTTCAAAGCCTTTTATCATTAGTATGTTTTAAACTCATTTACATTGGATATTCATAATCTTTAAAAAGAATAGGCCACTTTTTAACAGCCAACCCAAACTTTTAAGGTATATATATAAGGAGTAAAGGTGGTACTTTTTGCCAAATGTACACTAACATCAAGCCCAGCCCATTATTTTATGAATGTAACTTTTAAGACTGCTTTTAGAGTATTAGAGGTCAAGGTATTTTTGGTTACTGTTTCTTTTATGTACTAGTCACAAAGCATTAAAGTAAGATTATTTTTTTAACTTGGAGTTACCACCCCATAGGTTGGGAATACTTGACTATAAAAGTATAATAGGAGAGTTTTTGTTGTTTTTTTTTGTTGTAACATTTTAATTTTCATATTACAAATTCATTTTTTTTTTTTCATTTAATTGTTGAGAGAATTTGTATGTCCCCTCCAGACACCATATTACGTTTTGTCAAAATGTAAATTAATGGAAACTGAAATCATTTAAATAAAAACTCTATCACAGGATTACTTGGAAACTTGTCGGCAGATGGTGCTACTTCTGAGTACAGCGGGAAACCAAAAGCAATGAAGAGAAAAATGCAAGCAGCAAACTCATCACTGCCATCAGGTGCTTCAGCTGCATCACTTCTATCATCATCTTTGGGAACGCCTGCAACACAGCAAGGAGTTGGTGGGCCGAGTGAGGCCAAAAAGAAACACACCCAGTCTACAAAAGATCCTTCTGGTAAAAAAAAAATTTTTTTTCAAGTTCTAAAAAGGCGGGGTGCTGAATACTTAACACAAACTAAATAATACAGTCCACAGTTTTTTTTTTAATCGATATATTTTGGCTTAATATGTCAGCTTCAAACTTGTTAAGTTAGAAGAAGATTTTTAGGATTTAATTCTGTAAACACATATTTGTGGAGAAAATTATTTCAGTTTTCATTTTAAAAAAAAAATTGTTGTAAATATAAGATTGGGAGTTCCAGTGAAATATTGAAAATAAATATATTTATGACCAAGGGAAATAACAATATTTCACAGACACACCAACTGTGCGTCCTAAAAAGGGAAAAGGAGCTGTCAAGAAAGTTATTCCTCCACTCATGTTGGACTCATTGGGGAGACCAATTTTTCCTATGGTGTTAGGAGACATCACACTTCACAGCATTGGGGAGGTAGGAGTTCATTTATTTTATTTTTTTCCTTAAGCAGGTTTTTAAAAAGTTTGGAAATATTAGTGAAACATTAAATTAATTGTTCGCTGCATTTGAGTTAGGGCACACTTTGTATTTATTTCCCAGATAGTTCCTGATCGTCTGAGCTTCCACTCAGTTGAGTCTATATACCCAGCAGGTTTCTGTATCACCCGTGTGTTTGCCAGTTTACACAAGTTGGATACAAAATGTCTTTACACATGCAAAATATCTGACAATAATGATGGACCATTGGTAGGTGTTGGGTCTTCTGGAATACTAGACTATTTATGTTCTCAATTTTCAGAACTCGAAGTAGCCATTTTGCTGTTTATTATGGCGGTTGCATGGTTAAAACTGATTTTAACCTTTTACGTGTATAACTTACTATAAATCTTACATTTTCATACTGGGTTTATAATTAAATTCTTGTAAAACTTTTTTTAAAAACACAAAAAATCAGAATATTTATTATCCTAAAGAAATTTAAAAAAGACAGCAAATTATTATTTCCATAGGAGCCAAAATGATCAATAAATTGATCGTGGGCCCTTAAGATATAGAAGAAGAAGAACTTTGAACTAAAGATTTTCAACTTCTTAATGAATCATTTACCCATCATCCCAAAAAATAAAACATTTTTAGTAACATAGAAAATATCATTTAAACTAGTGTTTGTCATTTGCTCCAAACATACATACTCAGAATTAATGTAATTTTTAGACTTTAAATGCCAAATGAGAATATCTTCCTGGTTTGCATGGTGACCACTCTAAATTTAAAGTCAGTTTGGCTTACTTGTGTAAGAAATATATTGGTATCTTTAACCTCGTCAGGTTATAAAAGGTTACTTTTTTTTTTTTTTTTTAAACTAACGTATTTTAAATTTAAATATTGCTTTTCCTTTATGCAGTTTGAAATAGCTGCAGAAAATAGCTCAGATATTGTGTTCAAATCAACCTCACCAACAGACTAAGTCAGTTTGGCTTACTTGTGTAAGAAATATATTGGTATCTTTAACCTCGTCAGGTTATAAAAGGTTACTTTTTTTTTTTTTTTTAAACTAACGTATTTTAAATTTAAATATTGCTTTTCCTTTATGCAGTTTGAAATAGCTGCAGAAGATAGCTCAGATATTGTGTTCAAATCAACCTCACCAACAGACTGTCACAGTCAACTACTTTGGGCTGTGAACAAATCCAGGTAGGATAAACAAAAATGTTCAAAATGTATTCAAAACTTACTCTTATCAAAAAAATAAATTATTGTATGACATCATGTGTGGTCAATCTTTATAGTTTATTTATTATCTAAATATTCTTTTTTTCCCTTGGTATTTATGTTAAGTTAATATTTTGATACCATGTTTCGTTTCAGAGGTGCTTCTATTGTCCAAGCCGAAGGTCAGGGTCTAGCCTTCTTTGGCCTGTCTCACCCTGTCATTCAGAACCTCATACAGTCGTGTCCTGGTGCCAGGAAGTGCTCTCGCTATAAGTGGGTCAAATTTGAAATCAATAAAGCTGAAACTAATGAGAACGTTGCCGTTGGAACAACTGATCCCTCCATTAGCTATGAAGCATTTAAATGTCACATGCAATCGGTTGGTGAGTAGTTATTGGTTTCAACTGGCAATTGAAACAACAAATGAATATGTTAATTGGAAATAAACAGTTTCTTTTCTTGATATAAAAAAAATTATCAAAACTGTACTTCAAATACTTATTTAATTTCAATGAACTCAGCTGTGACACTTAAACTGATTAAAATATTTTAAATTCAAATAGCACTTTATTTTTTTTTCTTTAAGCTTTAAAAATCTCTATTTATTCAAATTTGTATCAGTTGGCCAAAAGCGTGCAGCACTTCCAGCTCATGTGGAACAGTCAACAAATTTGAGATCTCTGCTTACAAAGGGAAACTCAGGACTGTCTTAAATTGTGTTCATCAACATACATAAAATGAATCACATTTTTGTAAAAATTGACAATGTGCCTTTACATTTGATAAATAACATTGCAAAGGGGACTATGTATATTTTTGGGGTGGGGTTTTGTAATATAATTATTTCATGTTTTGATCGGAACAATTTCTGTTAAATTTGTTTACTTATTATTTAATATATCTGTAGCCCCATTCATGTACCTGGTACATAATAATAACTAACAAGTTATACAACTAAGGGAAATGTTTTTTGAAAAAAAAAACAACATTAAGTGAATATTTTATTTTACAACTCTGGCCTATCCCCAAAATTAGTGTCTGTATAATATGCCATATTAGGCCCTGCCTAAATAGGCTAACTCAAAAAACAAAAAAAAAACAACAACAAAAAGAATTTTAACGGATATGTTCATGAATGCAGCCACAGATATGATAAATAATGATACTGTAATGCGTTATTTGCAGCATTCTGTAATTATATATCTCAGAATGGGACTTGATAAATTATTTTGTTTTATTTTTATTACAGTTGCTTTTTCTGTTTAGAGTACAGGTAACATAAATTAATTGGTATAATTCTTCTAAGTTTAATTAAAAAAACATATAAAACAAATCAGGCCTAATACAGCAATAACAAATGATGAGAAAAGGGAAGTACTACTAATTATAAGAATAATATGATTTATTTTGAGATAAAAATGAAAATGCACAGCATAGAAATAAGACAGTCTGCCAAATGCTGAATGTTTAATGTGTTGATTTCTAACACACCCTTTTAACTCATCTTGAATATTCTCAGCACTGCATTTTAAGATACATCACGGCTAGCAAAACGGAGATATTCTAGAAATTTACATTTTAAAAAATACATTCAAAAGCTTTCGGGTATCGTACAGATTTTAATTATAGAGTTTAACGTAAAAATTTATTGTAGACAATGTGTAATTGAATATGTGAGTGAAATTCGTTTGTGACAATGCATCTTGTGAGCAAACAACTTTGGAAGCACAATATATCAAAATAAACACAACAGCCTGGGTTGTCTCCAGCCTGGGTTGTACTGCAAATACCTTTGTCATTTGTTTCTAATGGAGAAAAAAATCATGCCTATCTATATTTATATATTTATGCTGGGGGGGGGGGAAGAATTTATATAAGCATTTTATAAATCAATTTATTGACTTACTTACTTTTACTTACTTACATTTAAAGATGAAAACAAACAGCAGGATTTTTTTTTTTTTTTGCAAAATGCTTTGAGATGCTTTTATTGGTGGAATGATTCTTGGGAAAATGTATTAGGACAGACGGAGTGAACATTAATAAGTGGTTTAAAAGGGAATGGACAGTGACAAAAACTATGTATCCAAGATTTAAAATCAAGTTAAAATAATTAAATATGAAAGCAATAGAATACAGTAAAAATGGGGACAGATGTCTACAGGAATGGAATTCTGCCACACTGGAATATTAAGAAGGGCAACTCTCTTACCATTCAAATCAGGTCAAATATTGTTACAAATATCTGTTTTTAACCATAATGCCAGATTGGTTGTGGTGAATTAATGAGATTCTGATGTTACAAATGCTCTGTGTTAGCTTTTTTGTTCAAGACAATTTTAGTAAGTACCCGGTACAGACCAGGTAAATATACAAGAAAAAAGTACATGGGGAAGTGCAGTAAAAAACATAATTTGTTCTTAATTTCAGAAAAATTCACCAGTTTCAATGAAAGATAAAAGTCAATATACTTGAAATTAAATTCAATACCATCAGATAATCTCACTTAAATTTCTGTATTTTCTGGATATGTAAATATTTGTAAAAAGCTTCAACAAAATAATTTAAAAAATGGAATGTTATTTTACTTAACATAGACCAAGCACAATCTAAAATTCTATTAATGCATGTGTTTGCACAGCAACAAAATAATTTTGTGCATTTCATTAAAGTAGTCATTAATGCAAAGGGAGTATAGTTTAGTTGGAGAACTTAAGGATATCAATAAATGCTTTTTTAAAATTATAACTAGGATCATAAAGTAAACTAAAGAGATGAAGATAAGGAATCCAATGAGATAAAAACCAAAGCACTGGTGAATAATGATAATATTCAAAGCACAGCCCACGAAACAAAGGTTAGTATTCTACAGGATTGGCGCCGAGAGACATCAATTAAAACAGTGTGGAGATGTCACAACATTATCTGCGCAGTTAATCAGTGATCACATATTGATCGTACATCCTCCAATAAAAGTATACAATTACTGAGAAAGCAAATTTAGTGATGAAGAAAAAATATGCAAAGTAGGAAAATTTATTATTTCAAATATCTCCTATTGCTATTTTCTATAACTATTTTAGAAATAAGAATTTTTTTGCCTACTCATTTTTAAAGCAAACAATACTAATAATAAAAACAAACACATTATTTAATTAAGAGTCATTATTTAATTAAAACATGCAGTGTTAAAGGTCCACATAATCAGTTTGTAAAATGGTGTGTTTTTTCCTGCAACAATCACAGTCTCCAAACAACAAAAGGTCTTTAAATTCATTTTAAGGTTTTTGTATTAGTGTTAGCAAACATATTCTTTCAAAGAATCATGATTTATTTCCAGTGTAATTTTAATTATATTTTGTGACCATAAACTGGGGATATACCAGTAGGCTACAGCTAGTGATATAGCACAGAAAGATGACAACTACTGCCAAGACTAGACTATGGAAGTTTAAGACAACGCTTTAAAAACGTTCAACTTTATTATTAATGACATTACAAAAAAATGGGAGTTAAAAAGTGAATGGGAAATGACACTTATGCAAAAAATAATAAATTCAAGCTTTTAATTTATGTATAGTAGTGATGATTATGACAGATATTACACTAATAGCTCTAGCAGGACATAAACAATATTCTCAGGTGAACTTTGAAAGTGTACAAGAATGAATGACACTCTTGAAGTATGTAAAATATAAAAAATTTACATTTAAAATGGTAAAATTGAATGTATTCACTTAAGTAATTCGGTACATCATCCCTATTTACATTGATACTTTAAGGAAAGATAGCTTTCTTGTATAATCTGGTAGTCACTGTAAAACCAGTTTAAATCATTTTAAATTAAATCTAGGAATGCTAACAACCTAAATGCCTCACATGACTGACTTTTATGTCTAATACTACATTGCAATAAAAAGTGAAAATTGCCTTTCTGAGATGCCTCTTTAATTGTGGGGATCAGAACGTTTCCACATGGTGAAATATCCCAAGTCCTCATCTTGAATGTTGCTAATGAAGCGCTTGGGGTTGCGAGTTCGAGTAATCAAGATAGCCAAGCTGCCTATGGTACCTCCAACTTTGGAAAGTTCTGTCATCTGAACGTGGTGCCTGGGTGTGAGGATCTTTTCATCTAACACCTGATGAAATCAAGAGCTTTGATCAATATCACACAGACAAATCACTACCATTGATGACAAAAAGTATGCCTTTCATCAAGCATAGTTTTACAAATCAGAATCACCTTTGCAAATAATTTTCAGTTAAGAGTTAATCCACCTTTCTTTGTTCTAGAACAAATTCTGTTATAACGTATAGCAGCCCTGCTAATATGAATTAATATTACAATAGTCTTACAACACTGCGCTCTTTATAATATTTTTAATGTAATAATGGGGAAATAAAAAAATATTAAGTAAGGATTGTGCTTGTATTAGAGCAATGTTACCAGCCAATCACAGCTTCTTCACATCAAATCCATTTCGTCATGGAAAAACTTCCCTGCACAGTCAAATGGTTTCAATGATTAGGCAAATTGACCGTGGCAATCAGACATCAAGAGTGCATACCTCAATAGGACTCTTACAGCTTTAACTGTAGATTAAATTTGTATAAGTCTTCAGCTTCAGACACATCAATGGTAGCCCTGCAATTCCTCGTCCTTCAAATGTCAATTCTTTCATGTTCAGCTCAACACGCCCAATATCAGGATCAACAAGTTGGTCCAGCATCTAAAAATTCATGTCATTTATTCCTTTTGAGAACCCAGAAATTTTTTTTTTTGGATTATGATTTGTTAGCAGCTTGCAGTTGCAGATCCTTTCTGGTGTGACATGCACAAGTTCTACATTTGCAGACTTACCATCGAGGTATATTGTTTCAAACATGCTATTTTATGAAGTAGACACATGCTTGAAATTCTCACTTGAATAGACATCAGGTGAAGACCTCTGTACATTCCAAGGCCTTAACATTGGATCATTTGTTACATAAGTGAATTCTAGTGTCACATGCTATTTGCACTGTGCATTATTAAAATTGCAGCGTCTGGTACCGTTTTTTTTTCTTTTAATTGCAGGTACACCATATCTCTAATTGTTTCATGCAGGTATATCCATAAAGGAACATATATTTGTGGACTATTGCAATAATAAAAATAGGCAGTATAATAAATATATATCTCATTTTCTGTCTCGGGTTGATCTTGTATTATAGGCCAAAATGTGCCAAAGTGTCCTCGTTTTATAGCCATTTTAATTGTTTCTATAGTATAGTAGTTACTATCCTAGTGTCTCATTTTTTTATTTTACTTAGTTTACATGTTTTTAATAATTGTAAAGCGCTTAGAGCTTTAAGGTAAGCGCTATATAAAAAATGCCTAAATAAATAAATATCTGTTTATAGTAGGATCCTACGGAAAAATCACTCACCCAAGGGTGAAAATGTGAAGCTACACCATCAACTCTCAAAAACGAATGAATGCCGGCAAATGTATAGTTGATAAATGTATACATAATCCTGTTATTTTTTAAAGTGCTCATCAAGAATTTGTATCAAGAGCATGCCTAATATTGTTTTGTCATGTATTAATATATATATGTATTATTGATGTAATATATTATATATGTATATATATATATACGGAGAGTAATATGTTAGCTATAGCATGATGCTAACAGTTATAACTTGTGCTAAAATGTACAATAAATCACAGAATGCAAAATGAAAAAAAGGTCGTAAAAAATTAAATTTTGAATCATACAATCAAATACCGTACAGAGATCCCTTTTTTTTATTTTTTTACCTTATCATAGTCTCTATCATGCATAAGTGTTTAAAAAGATAAATTATGAGATTTTAACAAAATTGTTTTTAAATTTGTAGCAAATGACATGAAAATTGTGTATTTCAAACAAAAATATTTCATTTACAGGGTACTTGAATAAATAGCTCAATAAAAGAAAAGTTGGATCAAATAGCTTGCTCAGCCTTGAACACTCAGAAGATTTTTATTTCTGCTAAAGTTCCAATTTACATTTAAAACTAATTTTCTACACAGTGAAGAAATGTAAAAATATTTTGTGAAATAATTCAAATTTTATGAATGTCATGAGCCGTAGGTCTCATAAATATGTATATCTTTAAATATATAATAATAATAACATTGCACTAATTACTGTGCATTTGCACTTGGGGAAAAGTTAATATATTATTACAAGCAGAAATTTTATTAAAAAATACAAGGTCACAAGTCGTCTTTTTTTTTTTTAGTTTAAAATTTCTCAAAGGAATTTTTTTTATGCACCATAACCTTGTTACTACACACTGGTAGTCAATAGATTTTTTTTAAAAATATTCTTCGATTAAAAGGCGTTACAAATAATTTTTTTTTAACGAGATTCTGATTACCCCATAGCTTTTGTCTCCCATCTCCTGTCGCACATGATGGATAAGATGGCCATTGACATAGAGCATGTCTGTGGCCAAACGAGAGTCCATCTGCATAACACTGTATGGATAGTCAGCAACATCTTGCATTTGCTGTGGATTCAGTTCGAAAGTTAAACCAATATGTCATTTAGTTAACGACTTCTAGTTCTATACGAATAAGCTCATTCCTGCCTAATTAATTTTTATATTTAAGAAAAAATTCTCAAATTCAGTTTTCTTCTACGTTCATCTGAATCACCCACAATTCGGATAATCAGCATTCTACTGCACTTTAAGGACAAATTAATACCTTTTATTGAATTTTAGTCAATCGGGGAAGAAAACTGCTCAAATGAACTACTTACCCTCAAAACAACTTGTACGTCAGGTCCTGGGGCAACAGCCATGACATTTCGACCTGCCATGTTAAAGACATCCTTCAGGTGCAAGGCCTCACAGTTGGCGAAATTCACCTTTGATACAGCATATTCTGGGAAAGCCTCTGCAACTGCTTGAGCACCAAACTCATTTGTTCGTTTCCCAACTCCAACAAATATCTCTTTGCCTTTGGTTTTAGGATCAAAAGTTACAATATATTACACTGTCACTACACATTCTCATTTTTAATCATTTGATATTGCTTTTTGGACAAAATTTACAGTGGATTAATACATACAGTAATAAACAGTCCTAATGTTCCTTATGCACACTGACATACATATTTCTTTATATAATGAAGTCCTACTTACCCCCGAACTCCTAAAATCGTACATTGGCTCAAAAATCATACAATACAGTATGTTAATGGTAAATAAATAAACATATAAAGAAATAGGAGTGTTGGAACCTATTAGAGGTATTAAAAATCTTGAGTGTTTTGTGTGTTCTAAAAATAGATTTCAATGGCCCTCTCAGATCCTTTATGTCGAAATCATATAGCACAGAAGCAAACATAAGCGAGGATTGACAAAAATTGTCACTAGGTTTACTACCCTTATATTATTGTTGCTGTGTAGCGAGTTCATTATGAAAGCACGAAGCAACAATATGACCATCATCACCATCATTACAAAAATGTGGCATTGTTATTTTTATAGACTTAAATATTAGAAACACCACTGCCACACAACTTTACACTACATCTAAATCAACACCACCCCTTCCCCTCTCAGGGCAAACATAATATATTTATAAAGAAGTCCCCAACCAATTGTATTTTTCTATCCATTTACTGCTGAATGTAGAAAAGAGCTAAAACAAACAACCAAAAAGGTACTTTTTTTTATTTAAAAATTTAATCCGAAAAACTACCTACCAGAATGTATATATTTTCAATCCAGTCTCTTAAAATCATAGTTCTGACAGTTCTTGGCATAAAATCGTAAACGTTTCAAAATGGTAAATAAGAGTAGACAAATCTGATAATGCCTTTTAAGTTCATTAGTACCCTATTTTCCAGTTCTTCCACTATTAGAACTTGAACTGCTTCTCCACTATTGCCAGCCCCACTACCACAATTAACCCTACAATGAGTATTTCAACAAAACTATCTTCAAAATCACTTTCACAGAGAAATAATTCAAATAAATTAGGCTTTAGCTTTAGGGGCAACATGTGAGTCCCAAAAGTTGGTTCTTTTTTTTTCTCTTTTTTTTTACTCTGAAAATTTCACTTTGATTCAAACATTTTTTTAAAATATGAACACATGAAATATTTAGCTTAGTTTTAGTTTTCTATTACCTGTACTAGGAAGTAAATCTAATTTGCTGATTTGAATTTATAATGTTCATTTTATATCAGCCATAATGTTAACACCAGAAAATCAGCCACGCTGGCTGAGCGTCAGCCATAATAACAGTTCATGGATTAACAACAGATAACTTACTAATTCAAATAGAGTAGTAGATTAGTAGATATTCAACAAATCTTTTATAATATACTAACAATAAACACTGAATAAAAAGTCAGTACCTTAACATCTACATGTTGCCTATATACTTTTTAACAACTATTGTTTGTTACCTGTAAAAAGAACATCGCCACCATCAAGTGTTGCTTTTGCATTCTGAATTTCAACAACATTCATACGAAGATCTCCTTTCAGTACTTTGCGTATTTCTCCAACCTTTACGTGAAAGGATAACAATCACTAGACATCATGTTATATTGATAATAAAATTGTGTAATAGAAATAAGCCATTTTAAAGCTTAACAAACAAGTCAAAAATCATAAAATCAGTTACCAGTACTGAATTTAGTTTACTTTACATAGCAACCTAAAGTTAAGGTAATAACGGGGAGGGGGGAAGACTGAGACCTGGATAGGTAAAAGTTAAAGGAAACATGTAGGTAGAACAAGGTAGGGGAAAACCTGAAGAAAAAAAGGATGTAACAAAACAACTAATGTGTCAGCAAGAAGCCTTTATTCATCAGCAAACAGTACAAACACAAAGGTAGCAAATATAAAAATAAACAATTGTAAAAATATAGTAACTCAGAGAACAGCAAAAGGAATATGTTTCTATTCTATACTAATTTCTGATACTACTGTAACTGACTTTTACGGCTGATTTTGGATTAGCGATAAGGCCAGCTATGTGTTCCATGGTATATAGGTCACGGAGGTTCCCCCCAGGTCAACTTCCGTCTGTAGTGTCATACCGGGATTCAAAAGATTTCGATTTTTATATTGTGTCCACTTAATACTTAATGCAAGTTTTTGTTTTCTTATTTCTATTTTTGAAAGTAGGAGGAGGGGTTTACCCTTCCCAGAAGATTACTTCTTATTTTGGCATTTAAAGTGGGGGGAGGGGTCTCCCCTCCCCAGAAGATAATTTTGTTTATTATGTTGGTATTGAAAGTGGCTTTTTAAGTGGGAGGAAAATTATATTTTGTACTTCCAACTTTTGCACACGACTAATTTATTAATTTTATCTTTCCCTGACCATTCACGACCAATGGTTTAATAGTGTTTGCCCACAGCAACTTCTTATGAATGTAACTCTGAAAATTATGATAATATTTAATATGGAACCTACCACGTTTTAAACCTCAAATTAAAATATCCCTGTTGAAATGCCCTCTAAATTCATTCTGAAACACGAGTTATCAAGCCCAAATATTTTACAATTCAATTAGTAGTCTTCCTTTTTGTTACTGAAGTTTTAGCATACGGAAAGATATGGCACAGGTACTTCGATTTTCAAATAATTCAAAGACAGCACTTTTAGCATGCATCTTTTTTTTTTTAACCGGTGTTTGGTTTTGGGGTATCAGCGTGGATGTGTTTCTCTTTCTTTTCTTTTGAAACTTGGGTAAATGTGAAGAGATAGCATCGCGTTTTTTTACCTTGGTTGCCGTGACCAGCGAACTTATGTCCTAAATGTATCCCTAAACCTAACCTGAACCCTAAACCTATCCCAAAACCTAACCTGAACCCTAAACTTATCCCTAAACTGGGTTTGACCCTATCGGAACCAGGGTTTTACACTATCGGAACCAGGGTGCTATCTCTTAACATTAGCCGAAACTTGTACGTTGAATTTTAATAAAAATTAATGGAAAATTTAATTTTAGTATATTTTGTATTAACCATATCGATCGTCGATTTAGTTTATGATGCGAATAATGCTCAGTAAAGAACAGAGGAAAGTTATCACACACGACACATCATTCAGGTCAGGTCCAACAATTGGTCTTTGGTCACTCTAAGAGTTGGGATTCTCCAAAAGGACATGAATGCGCTTAGGGTAATTCAGCTAAACCATACTGTTAACCCAAAATTTACCCACTAAACTTAGCCCAATTTACTGAGATTGTCACAGTCACATTGTAACTCATTGTTTGAATTTTGTAGGCTAAACTAAATGTCTATTAAATTAGGCATAACAATACTTGTCCACGCACCGTTCTGCGCATGTCCTAAAATGTCGAAAAAACGTGTTCTACAATATGGCGTACGGCTACACGGTATCTTTGGAAAATTGAATACTACGTCACCTTTGTTTATTAAATAATGCTTTCCTCATCAGTGACGTATCAGTTTTTGTGTTCCGGTGATATATTGATTTATGCTACAAGATTTTTTGTGTATCACGGACAGTATTATTATAATGACTCGGTTAGTTTATAAATCGCATAAATACTTTTTTACTAGTAAAGCCACCAAAATAAGGTTTAGTTCCACCCAATCTACATTCATTGTAAGAGTTTTTTCATTTTTAGAGTTATTATCGTTGATCTGTCTATAAAAAGTTATGCATCCCACGAAGGAGTGGGGGTATGAAATTGTCTTTTTTTTTTTTTTTTGATCAAGAAGCCGGAAATGGCTGCTATCACTGTGATTCGTTATGTTAAATCCTTAAACGTCTAAATAATGATAAGACGTTTAAAATGAATAATTTTAAGAAAAGATTATAACCAAATAACATAAAAGTTTAATTATGTAGTAACCAATGGTTGGTTTTAAGTTTTATTTATTACGTTAAAAATTGTGTACGGTACCGGTACACAGTTTATCGTTCTTCATAATTATTGAATCAATATTTAATAGTTTTACAATAGTAATGTCAATAATAATAATCGCTTTTCTCTTATTCATTATTTCAGACAATATTACTAAAATTAGGCCTACATATCAATATCAGTTATAATTATAAACAACTGTTATTATAATCCTATAATAGTCTATATTTAGGCCTAAGCTTAATTTTTCTTAATCTAATTCTATTACTAGTACTAGTACTACAACAATCAACAACCACACTTACTAATAATATATTTTAAGTTAAGCCTATATATAACAGTTTTATTAAAATACATCAAATTAATAAACAAGAATCAAACAACATCATTGTTGTAATTATATTTTTAGTAGAACATTGAAAAGCAGTACATATAGACAATTATTTAATATATCAAATAACATTTTTTAATAAATTAGTCTCATCATCATAGATGATTTTATTAGAGTAATTTTTATTTATAATTACATGCATTCAATTTTATATATAAAAAAAGAATACTTACCTTTTTATAAATATAATAATTGATTTAAAATGTAAAACAAGTATAATACAATTATTTAAAATTCAATAAAGATGATATTTTTTTCGTTTTTTCCTGTATAAATAATGATTTTCGCAATTTTTCTGTTCACTATTTTCTGAACATACCCACAAATAAATATATCAAAAAATAAAAGTCTTGATGTTATATAAAAGTTTTGTTGTTTATTGGGTTGTATATTGCATTGGGAATGTCTCCTGAAAATTTGGTAGCATTATCTTTTAAAATCCAAAAGTTTTGGGCAAAATAAGGCAGAAATTTGGAAAGTGGGTCACACGTTTTTTCAGTTAAATACTGAGATAAAGAAGGGGGTTTTAAAAAATCACCAAAAAAATCATAACTCCACTTCTATAAAAGATAGAAAGATGAAATTGGTGTTGTTGTAAAGCTTATAGCTAGCCCTTTAAATAGATACTTCGATAAACAAGGGAGACTACTACTTTTTTTGTATCGGAAATGGGCATCGGCACCGAAAAATCCGAGTTTTTAATTTTCCGATGTGTGTGTCTATTTATTATTAAATTAGTTCTTTGGACATATATTTGAGTTCCGTTTCCGGCCTTATAATTTGGAAGACATCTTGGCCTACATTTCCATCAAACTATTTTGCTTTTTCAATCGACCTTTATTTTGGAAATCTTTGGTATATATAAGGCATCTTCGCATGCAAAATTTTTTGTGAAATATAAAATACAGGTCTTTCATATTAAATCGTGTAAGGCATCAGATATTGATATATATCTGTGCCAATTCTCATTGATGTAGGTCGTGTCCCACGTTCGCTACGCTTCTCCCAGTGACCCATATCACCATAAGGGGGCTCAGCCTTATTTCGACATTGCGTGGGCCACGCCCCCTTTTTAATGGCGGAAGTTGCCGATACTTAAGAAATATTTAATTATTACCACTATATACATCAAAATATTTGATAACTTGTGTTTCAGAATGCATTTTGAAGACATTTAAACTGGAATGTTTTAATTTGAGCTTTAAAAACTCTGTAGAGTCCATATTATAAATGATCAGAAATTTCCGTGTGCAACACGTTGTCATTGGCAACCATTCACAGCCACTTGCATAACGGCTATATCGTAGTACTATCTCAGAGTTTCATTCATAAGTGTTTGCCGTGTGCAAAAACTATTAAACCATTGGTCAGGGAAAGCTTTAATTAATTATTCATGTGCCAAAGTTGAAAGTTTAAAATAAATCGACCCTAAACAGTATTTTAGTGATAAGGGAATGCCTTAGCCTTATATAAACTATATAGTCATTGCGCATGACGCGATCGGCGGAATGAGGTCACAGAATGTGGAGATGCAGTCCATGTTAAAAAAGGACAAACCAAGTCGTACTTTAAAAATTCATAACTTTAAAACTACAACAGCTAAAAATATGATTTTGGTGTTATAATTCTGTTTAAAATTAGCACTATTCAACTGTGCCATTGGTTTATTTTTAAAAAAATGTTTACATTTTTTACCAAAGTATCTACTTTAAAATGATGTATCATTCATGTCGATCGGACAATATTTAAATTTTGTGTCAAAGTACCTAATTAAATTCTTCAATAACTTATTCATGCTTACTGCAGGAATCATCAATGAGTATTTATTTGATACAGGAATATATTTAAATGTTACCAACCTCTCCCTGTCGAGAACTATGCCCTGGTCGTGCTATTAGAGCTGTATTCCCAATTACAACTGCAGTATCGTCCACAAAACAGCAATCAGGGTAGCTTTCATCTTCGACCAATTCAATAATGTTGATGTCACAGTTTTTTAAAACCTCTCTAATTGTTTCATATTCTTGCTTTGCCTTTTCTATATCGATGCCCTCGGGATAATTATCTGATCCTACACTTCTGTTTTTTAATGCATTAGGTACACGGCAAATTATTGCAAAGTTGTAGTGAAAGGCCGCCATCTTGCTATGGACTTCCGCATTCGACTCGTTTTCGAATGTTTAACGCCGGCAGATATTTGGATTGGATAGAGGTATGTGTGGGGAAATTTTTATGAGTCACGTTCGTTAGGAGTGTTGAACTTTTTTATGCTCATTTGCACGATGACTGAAATCATGAATGAATGTACACATTTTGATTTAGTACCATATGTCCCGGTTTCTCATCCTAGTCCTGGTCGGCTTTGTATTTTGTCCCAGTTTTAATCTTTGTTTGATATAATATATATTATATATTAATGTGTACCCTGGTTTGTATTAAATTCCATATTTCATGTAACCTTGCTCAAACTCTAAAGCAAAGACAGTCAAGTTGGAAAGCTTGAATTACACCTTTTTTTTCATTTACGTATGCCTTTTAAATCGAAAGTGCATAGGCCGTCTACAAGAATTTTCGATTCATCTCGGTCCCGTGCTTTCATTCCAGTTGCTTCCCGGTGTATCACATACTTGTGTTTGCCTCCAGATGGCGTCATTGCATATTCTTCTCTTAATTTTCCCCTGTGGAATCCATGTTAGGAATTGACTGGTGATTTTATCTGGTGGTTTGCTAAAAGAGCAGTGGCGTAGCGAGGGTGTTTGGGGCCTGGGGACAAGATTCGCGCCCGGGGACAAGATCCATTTTAAAGCCCCCTTTTTCTTTTTGTCAACTCTCAAACCCATTATTTTCATCAATAAAATAATATCAAAGCACAATTTGGCGCCCCTAACTAGCTGGCGCCCGGGGACATCTGTCCCCCCTGCCCCCACCACGCTACGCCTCTGTAAAAGAGTGTGCCCTATCCACCTCCATTTTTTCTTTGAAAGGAGGCCCTCAGCTCTGAGGCTTCCAGTATAACCTGGCCTTGGCCGCAAGGCTTCATAACTATTCTTATATTTAAACGATGGCTCGATTCCCATCTCAAGTTTCAACCTTAAAAATGGTGTTACGCTAAGCCTAAGTTTACTCATTGACCAGTTTAGGTTTGAAAAGCCTGGACAATTTTACTCACTTTGTATAAAAAACGTCTTTTGACACGTACGATGCAAGTGAGTGCAAATTTACAAAAATTATGTTACATAGTTTTTATTGAAAGTAATTACGCATACAAACTCAAAACAATAAAAAAAAGATTCATGAAAAAATAACGCGGATTAAACAATAAGTGTATGCATGGCTACCATTTGCTATGATTTGCTATTTATCCTTTTCGTAGGGGTGAGCAGGGGGGGGGGGGTAAAGGGGTCACTCGAAACGGGCGCCAACATAAGGGATCGTCAAAATCGTTCATAGATATGACCTTACTAGTTAATTTAACGATAAAAATGCTATTTATCCTTGTCGGAGGGGTGAGCAGGGGGGGGGGTAAAGGGGTCACTCGAAACGGGCGCCAACATAAGGGATCGTCAAAATCGTTCATAGATATGACCTTACTAGTTAATTTAACGATAAAATCCGATGTACTTCACCAAGTCAAAGGGCGCTAAAGACGTATCTTTACTGGTCAGTCCCGCGTGGAACTTTTTTTCTTTATGTTAAGTCGGGACATTTTCAGACTTTGCCCCGGGCGCAACTTTTCCTCGACACGGCCCTGGGGGGTGTGAGCAACGCTTCACACTTGGCGCTGCATTTTTTTTTAATGCGACACTGCGTGAAAATCCCCATGCTGTAACTGGGTCTAATTGGAATGCACGCTATGAACACCCGTTCTCCATATAAATTATAATAAACCTGGCGGGGACATTTTCCGTGGATCTCGAAGTCTAGACAATAATTATAAATGGAATATATTTTAATACATTTAGTGTTAGTTGAGATTGAGATAACTAACAGGCCCATCATGAAATTCAATAAAAGGATGGTGAAATAATAATCCAGTTCGCAAGGTCTTGCGGGCCGGAGTAAGAGTTTCAGTGGGCTGCATGTGGCCCTGCACTGACAAACTTTCTGAATTATCGTTTTATCAATAAATATAATTATCAAGTGTGAAAGAATGTGTAGCGTAATGGCAAGTTCAATGGCATGCAAAATAATACTCCCGTTAAAGTATATAGTCTGTATAGTCTTAAAAATACCGCAAATGCGTTTGATGGGTAATTTTTCTTCAATTTAGAATCAATTTAAATGATGTTATTATTGTAATAGTGGGTGAGACATGAGAATATTAATATAGTTCATAGGCGTGAAATACAGTTTGCAGTGGCGTACCTGGGGGAGGGGGTTAGCACTAACCAGAGGCGTAGCGAGAGTGTTTGGCGCCCGGGGACAAGATCCATTTTAAAGCGCCCCTTTTTCCTTTTTTCAACTCACAAGCCCATTATTTTAATCAATAAAATAATATCAAAGCACATTTTGGCGCCCCTAACTAGCTGGCGCCCGGGGACATCTGTCCCCCACTGCCACCCCCTCGCTACGCCTCTGGCACTAACCGACTAAACGGAATTCTTAATAAGTCAATAAGTGCGTCTCTTGAATTAACCAAATGCATGTTTCATCACGTAACTTTATTAGAAGGGGAGTTTCCCCCCCCCCCCCCCCGACTCTTAATCGGCATTTCCGTCCCATTATGGTATGTCGATTAAGATGCGCTGCCACCGACCTCACGCTACCAGGGACACAATATCACCATGTAGGGGACCTTTGCGTGAGAGACAAGGGTCTTACAAGTGAATCTGCGTTAGAAAGGGCACAGCTGCATTGGTACCTAACCAGTGCAGTTGAAAATTACCCCGACACATTCAGGATATGGTGACACCTTGATCTAAATGGGTACGAGCCAACGGGTGGGTGTGGCAACCCATGCTGATGATTCTATCAATAACTATCATACAGCCTGTGCTAAGCAACCTTTTCGTCCCAGCTACAATTGTGACGTAATGATCATCACAAAGTAGAAACCACTATTACAAGTAACTATTAGTTATTAGAGGGCATCTGACGCCACACCGTGATGGGAAGGGATGTTTTCCAGCTCCAAGAGAGTTCGACCGCAGGTGCTACGAACGCAGCACCACCAGCAGACCAGCTGTTCCTTGGATGACGCTGCCCCACCCGATTGCAGCTATATACTAATAAACTATAAGACTATTGACACTTTTGAAGTAAGGTCCGAGTTGTATCTTCTGGTGCATTTTGTCTGCTAAGAAAAAGCACCAAAAGAGTGGGTCACAGTCACAGCATTTCAAACTTTTGAAGTCTTCGCAACACAGTTATTTGGCATCGGCCATAATTTTTATTACATGTATTTACCAAATTCATTCTAAGAAGGTGTCATTGCCTTCATCTAATTGGCAAAGAGATCCATGGAAGCAAAAAGTTAATAACCCCTGGACTATTTTTTTGTTTAAAATAAAGGGTAATAAATAAAAACGGGGAGGAGGAGAGGAGAGGAGAGACGTCTACTTGCTAACCTTTTTTCTTGGGGGTGGGTAAAGGACAAATAATTTTTTCTTCTCCAAAATTACAAATGCCAATTAATATTTTAAAGAAGCTAATGCATTATCACTCCACATGACACACTTTTCTACATGACACCAACAAGGTACAATGGATCTACAACATAACAATAGAGAAGGTAGGGATAAAAGCAGCAAATGTCACTGTTGTGGGTTGAATCCCAATATTTATTGAGCTGTACACAGAAAAGTAACAAAAATAAACTACCATCAGTATCTGATGCATGCACTTCAAAATGTTACATACGTACATACATACACCACCTGACCCACCATGTGTTCCACACATCAGTCGCTGATCCACATGATCCACACTACGCCAAATTTACACACAGATCATTGCAAGCATCCACACTGCGCAGCAGTTTCACTGGATAACATTCACCAAATGTACACTAACATCAACATGCCATCTCTAGGTTGCAGTTGTACAAAATTATGAAAACAATGATTTGTGTTAGCATGAGAACTACATAATATAAATGAGACTGTACAAAGGGACCTAGGCTTGTGACCACCAGCAGCAGAAACATGTACAGAGATGTGCTGGACAGCAGGACACAAACAAGTCGTCAACAGTGCATTAAATAGCTATCATCATCAACTTGCAACTAGTTTGATAGTTTGAAATAGTCAAATAAATAGTGATGTCTTTAACAAACCTATGCTAAGTAGACTAAACAGTTGTAATCACAGCAGATTTAAATTTAAAAAAAATAATATATATATATATTTAAACAAAAATATGTTTTTTTAATGCAAACATTTCAGTTTGAAGTGTTAACTCTCCCACTTGATGTGTCCATGCTTCTGGTTTGACAAGGTATTTGAAAATCACTAGGTGACCCAAAACACAAGTGTAAGATAACAATAAAGTACATGGCTGACAAAAAAATATGCAAATACAATCCTGTCAAAAATGTTGTGAACAGTTGTGTTGACAAGCAGATTTTAGGCATCAGAATGGAACTGACAGCTTCTAGAAGTTTTAGTTTTTTTTGTTTTTTTTAAATAAAGTATTCAATATTATCCAAAGACAAAAGGATGTACCTGGGTTAGTTCAATCTGGCAATTAAACCACAATCTTATCATTATCATACAACTTTTTTAAAAATAATTTAAATTTATGTTCGGGGATTCCATAGTTGAGTTTGACAGTACAACAGTTAAGTGTGGCATTTGTGAAAACTGTCAAGATACCGGTACAGCAAACACTGACTGTACAATTAGTTCAATAATTTACATGTTGAAGGTGATACAATGTAATCCAATGCATCAGTATGAATATACAAAGTTTTTAAAAAAGACGATGAGAAAGAAAACTAAAGAGAAGAGAAAAAAAAAGTAAAAAAAAAAAAAAAAAAAAAAAAGAAATTACAGATATAAAAAAACTAAAAAAAATAATATTAAAAAAATAAAAAAAAAAAAAAAATTTTTAAAAAAAAAAAAGAAAAAAAAAAAAAAAAAAAAAAAAAAAAAAAAAGAAAAAAAAAAAAAAAAAAGGAGTAAGGGAATTGCAGTT
This sequence comes from Lymnaea stagnalis, assembly GCA_964033795.1. Classification (NCBI taxonomy): domain Eukaryota; kingdom Metazoa; phylum Mollusca; class Gastropoda; family Lymnaeidae; genus Lymnaea; species Lymnaea stagnalis. The sequence goes on from CAXITT010000146.1 coordinate 276,642, forward strand.
CTAGAATACCTTACACAAATTTTCTTAGAAATATGAAAAGCAGTGAGGGGAAAAAACAAAGTCACTTGGCACAACACAGAACATTTGATATCTATTCATAGCAGATATTACTTCAAAATACACTTTAACATTGAGTAATACAAGTATAAAGATATAGCATCCATAAGGCTTCATTAATATTCTCTCCAAATGTTTTAAATTTGATTGTCTGTGATTAAATGGGAACTGATTACCTACTGTTTCTAAATGAAAGTTGTTTAACTTCCTTGACTTAAACTATAACATGAAAAACTGAAATAACTGCAACATTTACTTGGCTGAGACCAAAGACATTTTCAAGTGTCCTGGTAAACATTATAATTTTGAAGCAAGAAGAGATGTCATTACCTAGATACAGTATTTTCTTTTTTGTCACTGACCTTTCAAGATTTAAAAAGAGGGGCAAAAACAATAAGGCTAAGCTGTATAGAGCTATCCCTGCTGGGCACAAGAGAAGCTTAAGAGCCAAAAAAATTAAGAACAAGTCATTATGTACACAAAAGCTCAGCCTTGGAAGAAACAAATGTGGTCAGGTCATATATTTAAATACAAGTGCTGGGATGAACATTATTTTGAGGACGTTAACACAACCTGGCATCAATCACAAGCCAAATAATGTAAAACTGTTGTCATAACCAGAATACCAGGACTGAGAAAACACAAAAGTAATTCATTTTTACTTTTGATCAATGTAAACCACAGATATAAACAAATGCAATGCACAGTACAAAGCAACAACAATTAAACAAAATGAAATGTTTGGTCAAGTAGCAGACATTTGTTAATTACATTATTTTATGGTCCAATGTAATGTCCACACTTGACTACTTCTGCTTACAATGAACATTTTTATTTCATATTGTTGAACCCCTTATTTTGAAATGCAAAGTTACTACAGTGAGAAGGGGAAAAAAGGTTTTAAGCATTTTAAAAAAAAGGAGAGAAATGCATAAAAGTTGATTTATGTATGGAACTTATAAGATGAAACTATACAGATTTTGTTATAGAGCAAATATTTTTGATGGAGAGATAATAGAAGTTACTTTATTAAAATATACAGATGTCAGTGAAGGCTGCAAAACAATAAATTATCAATTCATAATAGTTATTATGACACCTGAGCACATATTTTACAATAAGTTTCAAACAACCCCAGCACATTTCACTGTGAATTTTAGATGTTTGAAATAATAAATAGAGGTTGTCTGTAGTTTAACATCTGGGTGGTACAGAAAAATGAGAAATGGTAAGACATATTTACATTGTAACTCCAGTTAATGTTTTGTTTTTAAAAAGCAAACTAGATCAATACATGTTAAAAAAAAGTCTTATTAACTTTTGCATTGGAGTTACCACGGGCTTGTCTGAAACCTCATATTCAATGGCTACATGATTATAGAACCACCCTAAAACGGATGAAAAATTCACTTTATTCACCATTTAAGAAAAAAATTAAAATAATATTAAAAAGTTCAAAAGAAAGCTTTTAAAAAATATCACCAATTTTTTTTATTTTATTAGATTACTTTGGGATTCTACAATAAATTATTTGCAATGCTATGTAAGTGAAAACTGAAGTTTAAAAAAACAACAAAAAACTCCCATTTTGATTACAACAGGTCAGTGATCTCTGTCACGTTACTTGATATGTTACATATAAGAAAACAATGTCCTTATGGAAATGGTAATGTGTATTAATCTTCACAATGTAACAATGAAGAAGAGCTTTCATGTTTTGGTATAGCCAGTTGAATAAATCAGGTCCAGCTAAGATAGCGGCTGTCGATAAAGCACTAGTCTGTCACACTCTGTTCTGATAGGAGGCTTCAAATGATGCCATAAGGTCATTCTGTGCATTCATGTCAATTCTGTTGGCAGTCTGAAACATTAGCAGATAACAAATTTTAGTAAAATTTTGGCACCTATTTATAGGCAAAAGCTAACTAAGGCTGAAAAACATGATTCACTAATCAGATGCACAATATAATAGATTATATTTGTAAGATACACAACTTGTTGCCTTCCAACCAAAGTGGAAATTTGCATAAAGCAAGGCCACTTACCGCTTCCCTTCTCATTTGAGCAGCTTTTCGCATCTGTTCAATTCTTTCTCTCTTTTTCTTTTCCTCTTCAGCTTTGTCTTCTTGTACTTTTCTTATACGAGCAGCTTCTATTCCTTCTTCTTCTTCCCTTTCTCTAAAATTAAAATAAGATTACACTAGGCCATATCAAAATGATATCAATGAAGAATCTGTCTTATTAGTCAACTAATTAAAAGTTGTAAGTTTTATTAAACAACACAACAATTTTTAGTTAGTAATATATTATTAATATAAATGAATACTCTTTCCATGCAATAGCCAGAAACAAATATAACGAGAATATGGTTTAAATTAAGCACCAAAAAAAAAATTAAACAAACTTCAGGAAGGTAATGAACTAACCGTTTCTTTTCTTCTTCCATCCGTTGCTTCTCTTTGGCAAGTTTTTGTTTCTGTTCTTCAGCTTTCTTCAAAAAGACTTCCTTCTGTGCCTTCATTTCATTCATTTTCTTAAACTGTTGGAAGGTAGACTGTGACTTGGATTGCCAAGATGCAGCTAATGAATTCCATGACTGGGCATTGTTCATTTTTATCTCAGGCTGTGTGCAACATATGAATAATAATTGCTGTATCAAGTTAAAAGCGCAAGATGCAAGAAATTTTTTTTAATGAAACATCCTTCTCTGAAAGAGCACCCACTCTTAAAGAATAAAAACCTATACTGATCAATGCCCCTTAATTCAGTGTTGGAAAAGGTCATTAGATAAAAAGATAATTTTGTGCCTTATAGGCTAAAAATGTACATTTATAATTTGTACACTAATTGACGCAAAATAGGTAAACATAAATTAAAATCAGACAGTACAATAATTTATTTATTTTTTAAATACTGGTTAAAAATCTTTTTTCATGGATAGTTTGATCAAATTTTAAAATTGTTTACCTTTCCTGGAACTTGTGTTGCGGGTAATGAGGGTGTTTTATTTTCTACATCATTTGACTTGATGGAATTGTTAAGATGATTGGAGCCTATACCATAAGTAACACCAACACCACTTGCAGCTGAAATGGAAATATTGTAATTTTAAAACTAAGGATTTAGCAAATGCATTAGTTTTTGTTCCCTACATTTTTTTATGATCATCTGAATAAACAGCACACTACCTGTATTACATGTCAAATATATCCTTAACCCATGAACAGTCAAAAGCAAACATGAGGTGGTTTTGATCTGTATCACTAAAATACTCAAATCTAATAGAAAATGAATTTAGAGACCCACAGAAGTGTAAGTACAGATATTCTGAGAGTAAGTTGGACAAGGAATCTTATGGTATGAATGTTGAAATTCTGTGAGCTATGTAAAATAAATATGACCTTGACCTTTCAACAGTGAGTACAATTGTGCTACTATTTATCATTCAATCTCACACCCACACTAACCGTTTGGTGCTATTGGTCATCAAAATATGTTTTTCAGACACAGAAAACAATATTCTTTCAGTTTAGAAAAATATAGACTTGTTATATTGGTTTATAGAAATTTTAAAAATGAATTAATTTGTTACAATATATTTCTTAATTTAATGACAAATAATACTTTTCTTTATTTGATGGCTATTTAATTCATAAAATAGCTGTCATTTTTTATTTTAGTTGTGCCTATGGCGTCCGTTCCAAGTGGATTTTTGCCGGGAACCCAAGGGAATGTGAAGTCACGAGTCCTAATTGGTTAATGATATCAAGTAAAACTATGTACAATTAGTAAACTATATAATTCTTCACTTACAAACAGTAGCCCCAGGCGGTGCAGGTGGGGCTGATTTAGGAGGACTGGGACAAGGACTTGAGTCTTCATCGCTTAGTGAAAATCGTATCTGATTATCTTTTCTTGGGGCTGATACAGGGATGCCTGAACCAAGTCGAGGCCTCTGTTGTTGCGACTGCTGTTCGATTTGATTTAGCATTAAACCTTCTTTGGAAGGCCGTCTACCAGGTAAGCTAGCAGCCGGTGTACTTTCTAGTCCTGGCATGGCAGCAAATGGACGATCAACTGCCCCAGGCACTGGAGTACTAGTCATGGGAACTGTAAATAATGCTTGGTGGTGAGGAATGTTGTTTAATCACAATGCTATTAAAAATAAATTATATTTAGGAAATTGCAACATTAATTAGAAAAATAAAACATGATGAGGCAACAAAATGTTTTATTTTCAATAAAAAAAAATAATTCAACCCCAAAAAGTAGTTATAGGAATTTAACAAATCAATAGCTTACTGCTGGGTCTTGGTGTTGGTTTTGGTGTGGCAACAGATATAGGTTGTTTGGCAGGCTGTGCAGGCATAGGGTGGGTTATAGTTCTGTTAATAGAATTAGCTGAGGAAAAAGTGTTTTTTCTTCTTTAATTTTTAGGAATATATTATATCATTCCTTTTCAACATGATTAAATATTGATTCAAAAGTACAATATTGTTAAAATATTTTTAAAAAGCAATTGAGAAATCATGCTAAATTTAGGGCTGAGCTGGATACTGACTCAGGTAGCGGTAAGCCAAATACTAGCACACCAACAAATATACGAAAAAGGTCCAGGTTTTTTTAAAAAAAAAGGAGATTTAACTACTCATTTTCTATGTGTTCCACCCAATGGGGAGAAATGAAAAGTGTTGTTTGTATATTTTACCTGAAAAAAATACATAAAAACTGACTAGCAATAGGTGAGAAACTAAATGTAAGCTAAAGGAACCAAAATAATAATGTACTTGATGTAAATTTTGCATAATCCTTTGTCCTAGCAAGATGCATAACTTTGGTTATGACCGTGGAATTTAATATCTGATTTTGTTATGTTTATAGGTTATGACAATGGTTCTCGACAAATGGGCCACAACCCCCCCTCAGGGGATTCACCTGACAGTATGTTAGGGGTTGCTTAAGAAATTCCAAATTTGAAAAGGGAGAGGGGTGTGTGTGTAAAAATTTTCAATTTTTCTTATTTGTACAAATTTTCCCTTTATTTCTTTACAGTGATAGGAATAGTTTCTTTATGTTATTACACTATGACTACATTACCACTACATAAAATTAAAGTAAAAACTATGATTCATTAGGTAGTTGTCAGCAGCTAATTTGATATAAATATTGTTTCTTTTAAAATTACATTTATAATATTTATATTCTCACAATTTTTCTGGGGAATAACTGCCCCCCTCTCTACAGAACCATCCACCTTTCTTAGCCCTTATTTCTGCTTTCCTCCACCCCATTAAAATTACAGTATCAACACCTTTTTAAATAGGTACAAAACAGGCTCTGCCCCTCCCCTTTTTACAATGCATGTTTCTCAATTGCAAGGTATAGTTATGGTTGTGGGTCGCCACAACCACAACTTGGCAAATGTTATAAGAGGGGTTATGGCACTAAAAAGGTTGAGGACCCCTGGGTTAGGATTATATTATTCAGCTTTTAGTTATTAGCATTTTGAAGCCTTCAACTTTGATGCCTTCATGATTGCTACTGGTTCTACCCTTATTAGGTGGATAACAACTCATTCCCAATAGCGGTCCTGCTTCCATACTTAATTTATATTCCTGGGTAAGGGAAGTAAAAGTAGCTCTGTTTTGAAATTGATGTGCATTTGGAAACTACTTGTTAAAATAGCTAAATATTAATTAATTTTAATTAATTATGGCTAAATGCATCCAGAAATGAATACGGTTTAATAAAAATATAACATTAATGGTGAACAAATCAGCAATGACAAAAAAAAATAATCGATTTTGGCACCTCAAATTCCGGTTTTTAAATTGAAATCACACAGAATCACTCCATCACTGTAAGTCTCGATCGATGCAAGATGTCATTGCTATTTAAAATAAAAATGAGGTGTGAAGCTACGCGATTGAACGCATCCATCTGGAATGAGTTGAAGAAAATGAGGGAAAAAAACTATTTTGTAATACCTGAACCTGGACCCATTTTAAAACAATTGCGCCCGGCTCAGCCCCACATAAATTTCAAACAATAATTTACCATACAGGTACAATGAATTCCCAAAAATGATTTATTCATGAATAGCTCTTAATGAAATATTTTAATTTGGTTTGAAAGAATAGAGAATTAAACTTACCACCAGTATTTAAAGGAGATGTATTTGAATGGCCAGAAAAATTCATAATGGGAGAGTTCGACGTGTCTGTAAATCCAACCGTTGCATTTAACAAAGAATGGTTTTCAATTTTCACTGTATTTAGAGAAGAGAGTGCGGCAGCAGTAGGCGTAGGCTGAACTTTAGGGAATGCGTTAGGGATCACAGGTGAGGTGACGTTAATAGGTGGCGATATATCACTGCTGTTTGTGGCTCCAACTGAGATCTTTGCTTGTGGACTAGACTGTAACAAATTAAGTTAATTGTAACAAACCAGCTATGTGATGTTTATGAGTTATAAATCAGTGCTCCGCAACCTTTTTTAAACCATGGCACACCTAGACTTTCTCAGACTGCCACAGGACACTACACTTAAAACAAACCAAAAATATTTGAGCTCAGAATACATTTGGGTAATAAACATTCATGTGTAGAGTAGAGCTTTTAGTCTTAACATTCATAGTAATCATTTTCCATGAGACCATACAACTCGCCACATTTACTTGGGCACTTATATGACAGGACAAGTTTGAATGTTTGGTAAAAAGGTTATCTTTGCCCCTTTTTTCAATTACATTTTTATCCCATAAATAAAAATGATAACTGTAAAATTTTGGGGCATTTTGCCACGGCACACATAGTCTAGTCTTGCGGCACACCAGTTGTGGAGCCGTCATAAATAAAAAAATTATCAATGTTTCATTTAAAATAAATACTGTATACAAACCTTAATTGCTGTGTGTGATTTTTTGGAAGTAGCCTTTTGTTTCTTCTTTGGTGATTCTGTAAAAGATTAACCAGACCAAACAAGGTTAAGTAAATTAAAACTTTTAATACCGGTACATTACCCTTGAACAAGAAAAGTTTTGTACAAATACGACTCTTGAGATTATTATTTATTTATAAACGAACAATGATTTCTGGATGACGCATGTTTCTGCTGATGAATTTCCACAGGCATAGGGGAATGTAACAAAATTGGAAGTATCTACGTCAGTCCAGCTGGATTCTCTACACTGGTAATCAACAACACCAAATCCAAAAAATTAAAAGCTTTTACTGGTTAACATTCGAAAATTTAATGAGAGCAGCTACTAGTGATACCCAGTACTTTAAAACAATTTAAAGCAAAATATTTAATTGAGGAACTGCTTGCTTTTTTAGCCGGAGCAGATAATGTTATTGGATATGTTTTTATGCATAAGGTACTAAGTATTAATGATGTGAATAGTTTTCTAATTTTTTTGAGATGTCAAGTGCGGCGCTCTGCTAAACAGAAAAAATTTCACATATGTAATGGGATATCCTGAATGCACACCTCACTCAAAACGTTGGCATCTTATCGACTATGTTATTAACAGGAGAAAGGACAGTCAGGACATGCATGTAACCAAGACTGTATGTGGTGAAGACTGTGTGACAGCCTATCATCTCGGGATCATCAAGCTCAACCAAGTGTGCCACTCACTGAAAGCTGTGAACCCTTTCTAAAACCATGCAGTCGCGAACCCCTCTACAAACATAAGAGCAAGAATGATCAATACATTGAAAGTGAGCCCTCAAAATACAGAAGAAGAGAAGGAAGATCCCTATTGAAGAGCGTGAGTGTAAAAAAAAATTTTGCTGGATGCTATGGAAGAAGATCTGAAATCCACATGTCAAGATAATCACATCAAATTGGATTGGGCATCACAAAACCGCTACCGGTATCAAGTTTCTGGGACCATGCTCCAAAAAAAATAAAAAAAATCAGGTCTCGTTCGATGAAAACTGTATGGTAATCATGCAGCTGTTGGAGTATAAACAGTCTTCACAACTCCTATCTTAACAACCCAAATTCAATTCCAAGGAAAGATGCATGCAACAACATAAGAAGAACATTGCATCATAAACTACGTCAAAAGCAGGAAAAATGGTAGAGTGACGAGCCTGACGCGGTCTAGGGTTATGCAGCCAGACATGATCTGAGAAATTTCTACTCTGTTCTCAAAAAAATCTACGGCTCCACTTCATCATCGTATGTTGGGCAGAGCACTTTGATTGTAGGAACATCCTAAATTGCCCTTCATCCGCCAAAGACGAATCCATAAATCAACTCCTGCAGGTGCCATCAATAAAAAAAATGGAAGAACCCCTAACTTAATTAAACGAGATGCAACAAGCTATATGCCTTCTCTCGAGTGGCAAAGCTCCAGGTGATGACTCCATGCCAGCTGAAATTTTCAAAGAAAGTGGCACAGTTCTGGCTGAAAGGCTTCACCAGCTATTCCTACTTATCTGGCAGCAACAAAAGATATCACAGGATTTTAAGGATTTGTACAAATGTAAAGGGAACCATCAATCCTGTGACAACTACTGTGGCGTATCTTTGCTCTCCATTGCAGGCAAGATACTCACACTAGAATCCTCTTAAACCGAGTTAATTCTTATCTTGAGAAGGATCTACTGCCAAAAAGTCAATAGTTTTTTGCAAAGAGCATGATATCTTAAAATAGTTTCGCTGCCAGACAGCTAGAGAAAAAATTGTCGGGAACAAAATGTTGACCTCTTCTCCACTTAAGTAAACGTAACCAAAATGCTAAAAAACGTCAGCAGGGAAGATCTCTGGAAGAATATGGGCAAATATGGACGACACAAAAAGTTCATTTCAAAGATAAGGCAATTCAACGACAGTATCCAGGCTGGGGTCTGGGAAAATGGAGATATGTCTCAACCATTCCATTTCTAATGGCATCAAACAAGGTTGTGCCCCTGCACCAACACTTTTCAGCATCATGTTCTCTGCCTTGCTGTCTGACACGTTCAGAAAAGGAGACACCTGAATCAGCATCCAATATCGAACCGATGGTAAAGTATTTCACCTCGGGAACTAACCATTTAATCCAAGGTTCAGACAGAAATCATCAGGAACTTTCTGTTTGCGATAGTAGATAGGAAGAGACTGCAGGAAGAGATTGCTTGGAGATAGAGTGAGAGCGCTGGTGCAGAAAGAAAAGTTAGACAGACCAGACTTTAAACCTCAAGTCAAAATTCAGACATTTAAATCAAGGACAAGTACCGGTAAGTAGCAGTCTTTCAGTAAGTACACACCCTGTCCAGAATTCCCAGCCTTTTTTCCCCCCGTCTAATCAAAATATTTTTGGAAAGTTTTTTTAATATACTTTTACTAGGCAATTTTAAGTTAAATTTTAGGAATATGAATAACTAACGTTACAATACAGTTACATTACTACTACAGACCTGCAGCGCCTGGTTTAAGATCTAGATACTAATACACAAGCCTTTTTTTTTTTTTTAGTAAATAAAGAAATACTAAGTTACCTCCATTGTCTTTGAAAAGAGTCCACAGAACTTGAGAAAAATGTACTGGAAATGATTATATACAGAAAAGAATATCCATTTTATTTACACATTTACTATGTAGAATTAAGTTAAATTTTAGCAAAATTAATAACTAACGGTACAAAACAGTTACATTACTACTACATACCTTCAGCGCCTGGTTTAAAATCTAGATACTAATACACAAGCCTTTTTTTTTTTTAGTAAATAAAGAAATACTAAGTTACCTCCATTGTCTTTGAAAAGAGTCCACAGAACTTGAGAAAAATGTACTGGAAATGATTATATACAGAACAGAATATCCATTTTATTTACACATTTACTATGTAGACAGGTTGCCAAGAATTCAGTTTTCCAGCATATACCTAGTGGCCTTTTTGCACTTGTCAACAGCTCTTTATTATAATGTTATGAAAATCGGAATTTTAAGGGGTTTGTCGAAAGGTCGGATTGAGGGGTAAAAATTTGTAAAATTCCGACAAAATTGGAAGGGTTGGCCATTGGCAGGTCTGCTAATACATGTTCTTTGGAGAAAAAAAATTACTTATCAAATGAAGTTTGGTTCCATAAAATGTATTTCTAGTACCGGGTATGGTCGTTATAAATGTAATGTTTAGCTGTCTGGTTTACAAACACATATAATAATAATATATATACCAACACTTCAAATAGGAAATGATGAACCATCTAACTTACAATTTATTTTTAATGAAACTAGCATTTAAAAAAAGAGAATTGAATAAAATAAATTTCAAAGATTCGAAGAGTATTTGTTTGAAACATTTTCGGTCATGGACCTTCTCAAAAGAAATCAGTTGAATTTTTCTTATACCAGAGACATGTGTTGAATATGAGGACAAGGTATGCACACGCAACATCTTGATGTGCAAAAATTCAAAGATTATAGTTCTCTTTCGACTCGTTAGCCTTGCAAAAAGTCAGGACTAATTGACTAAATAATTTTCACAGCCCACCTTAGTACCTCCTTCCCCTTTCCAAAGATGCGCAAGGTAATGGCAATATTACAAGTCTGGAAAATAATCTGTTCCCCCTGCTTACAATTTTTAAAGTTTATTCATTAATCAATATTTGAAAACGATTTTTCTCAGTAAGGTTGACAGTGCTAAGAGCTTTCTTTTCACCTGCTTTGCTATGTTTACAAAGATGTCTTTCACACATGGAAATATCTGTAAGCATTTCCACTCTAGGGGTCAAAGAATAAAAGGATTTTGTTGATGCAGTGTGTCACGATGTTTATGTTGCTCATTATATAGGTATAAATCCTAAAGAATGATGAATGTATAAATTGTTTCCTCTACAGGTTCCATCCAGTTCACTTAGCTTTAAACCTCTGTAATGCTAGGATGTTATCCGTTTCATTGAATACCGGTACCAAAAGCAAATTGAACAGTTCTTTGTGTTTTTTTAAAAAATTCACATTAAAAATTTTCTTTGGCTAGTTTTTGCTCAAACTTTACAAAGCCATACTACAACCATAGGGTTGTGTGGATCACACACTGTAAACCACTAATTACCGGAAGGGTCAAATTTAAAAATATGAAACTAAATTATCATTATTACTTAACTATCTCAAGAAATCACAAGCCACTGATACTTTGCTGACTGTTGAGAATTTTTTCCCTCTCTTTTTCTTATGTTCGAGACTGAAAGAGCAGTGGGCTACTCCACATTACCAATTATTACCCTACCCAAAGATGCATTAACGGTAATTATTTTGATTACAAGAAATAACGCAAAAATATGACTACAGTTGTCAGTTATAGTATAACATACTGCACAGTTTCAGTAGTTGCCTGCATAAAAAAAACCTCAAGATTTCTTGGTGGATACCCTTTATTATTTTAATGTAAGCTTTTTGAACAAAACAGATCATATTAAAATATATTTTAGGTTTTTATTGGTCTGAACAATAGACAGGTAATTCAATACTCATTTAGCTGGTTGTCCAATAAAAACTGCAACCTACTGAGTGAATTTCTGTGATGAAAGATGATTACTGCTTATTTATTTGGAACATGTGCCGAGTTGTGTGGTTTCTCCAATGGATACAGATTGCAAGAATGAAAGAAATTAGGAACTTTCATAACGGATTGACAAGGATCAGATATGTTTAACTGCAAATAGGTGGGAGCAACTCATTTTCATTTTTAAAATTGTGTTTGTGTTGTAATAAAATTATAACTGTTTTGTAAACAAGAAACAGCAACCCATTATCTGAATTTTAACAAATCTGTATCCATTCCTTGAAAGAAGGAAATCTTTCAGGAGCGACTCCGAGTGGTTCTGGTATATTTTGAAGCATATCCCAAAGCACAGACCAGGCAGCTAGCTTGTTAAATGTCATTAAACCAATTTTTAAAAAAAAACATGTCCTTAATTTAATAACTGGTAAGCCTATAAGCTCCAAAGATGGACACATTTTAACACAAAATAAACTTGGCTGCTTACTGATTGCAGAGATTTTTTCCTCCCCAACAAATACTGAGCTCACAAATTGATCCCAACAGGTCATTTCTTTACCCATAGATGACACTAGATTAATTTTAACTTGATGAAAACAGTGTGCAAACTGTGGTTCCATTTAATTATAACTCCAGGTTATTAAAGTCTTCCTTTTCTTTTACCCACTGATAGCAAGTGATCTGGGAGAACAATCCTAACTCTCATAGTAAGCCAAATATGAATACCTTGCCAGCTATCCTGAAACTGAATTAGCAAAACCATACTGCCCAATGATCAAATGTAAATATAAACTGTAATTTACAAATTAATATCAAATAGATTCATGTTTTCAAGCAATCACTTCACCCTATCTATGTGGACCAAATGATAATTTTTGGCATTGCTAATTTACGATTGCATTGAAGTAAGCTTTTTTAAAATTTTTAGTTCACTCAACTTTTCTCATGTGGAGTTGTCAAGCTGAGCACATGGAATGACATTGTTCTAACCCTCGGCTTCACTTTTCCCCTAAATTAATCTAACTCATTCCCAACGGTTGCGACTAAATGCGTCATTTGGGGGGGTTTCTCCTGATGCACCCAAATGCGTCCCGGTGCATAGCGATACACTTCTCTTTTTTTAAGTTAAAAATAGCAATGAAATCTTGCTTCCCTCAAGACTTCCGGCTATGGCATGATTTCTGAGTGATTTTAATTTAAAAACTGGAAGTTTTTTTTTATCTTGCTTCACTTTAAAACTATGTGTGCTTTAGAACAGCACTTCTAAATGTGCATGTGTTCGTCCGAGGTTCCAAAAATAAGATTTTTTGGCCATTGTTCATTATTTTTTCGCAGCTTATGTTATATTTTTATTAAACCTTATACATTTTTTTTAATGCATTCGTCCTTAACATTAAAATTTCATTAACATTTATTATTATTTAGCAGCTTAAAAAATATTTTAAAAATGTAAATAAATTTCAAAACTGAGTTGCTTCCCTTTTCTCAGGAAAATAAATTAAGCGCCGAAGTAGTACTGCCGGAAAGAATGAGTTAAACTAGGGGTGCAGCCTAAATAAAATCCGGATGTTATTTGTTGTGTACATTCGTTTTCTGTATTTTGCACATAGGCACATTGATTGAAGTATTCCTTACATGAAGGAACAAGCTTGTGATAATATCAAAATAACATTTTGATGTCTATAATAATTCCTAATTTAGTATATTCAGCATGTTAATTTCTGTAATTTATATACGAATGGAAAGCAATAGCATGAGTATTATTCTGTTTCAGAACGTTTGGAATGCATGATATTTTTTTTTATTTGTTCATGAAAAGTTAAGGAACGCATTTTCAAATATTTACTAAAATGTGTTAGTTTGAGTAATCTGTTTATAAGAAATTGTACAACACAAGACGCATTACAAGATAATACTCTTAAGAGTCCATTTACAATCTCATTCACAACAACAAAACAAAGTGCATGTGTTTAAAACAGCAGAAGCCAGTCAAGGAGTACAAACAATTGTATTTCGTTTTATTAATGGTGTAAAAAAAGGTGATTCTATGAATGAGAATGAAATCTGTACAAAACAAATGGTTAAAGTAGACCCATACAATACTCTTCAATACTTCTTGCACAATAAACAAATATGATAATACTTTATGAGCATGATAGGAATGAAAATTTACATTAAATAGTTTTTAAGCAGCTAACTCTATTTTAACATGCACAAATGAAAGTTAAAAGTTGTTCCCATACCAATCAGTTGCAATTTCCATTGTTTCCTTTTCGTTTTAAATTTGTCTAAATTAATGACAGTGGCAAAGATTTGTCTTCCCCCCTCTTGCTGGGGTTGAAGACATGCAAATAGAATTTAATCTTATATTGATTGTTTGCAAGTATAAAAATAAAAAGGAATGTACAAAATATATATAATATATATATAGAAAATATGCCAGTGAGTGCAATAGCAATGTCCAAGTGGAGGCCAGAACTACGGTTACGAGACAAGGTTCTCTATAAGAATGTAATGTCTTTACATCAGAGCAAACAACTGATTACTACTATCATGCTCATAAAGAACAGGGGTTATTTTGGCAGGGCTGGGACTATCCATGTATATGAACAAAATATATATTTTCCTATTTAAGTTTATACAATATTTACAGCTTTATTTAAGACAAGATCCAAGCCCTGTCAAAATAAGGTTTTAAAATACCAATAAGATATGCTTACTTCATTGCAATTTCAGAACAATAGACTAAAACAAAAAACTTGCAACAAATAATGCAACATGGCTGCAATGTGTGATAAGAAAAAAGATGAAATGTAAATCGTAGCACCAATCTATTACTTAGAAATGAAATTATGCAAGAAGCATGAAGAGCATAGAATGGGAAAAAAAAATAATTATGCAATGTGTAAATGGTAACTGATTTGTTACTTTATGATATTTTCAACCAAACAAAACATTTTAGGTGGAAAGGGAAACCCAAATTGACTGGCCTCTACTTAGCACACACTGCACTCACAATCACCCACCAACATTCACACAGATAGTTTTACAAACAAACTTAACAAAGGTAAATTAAGTGTTACAGCAACAGCAGATCAACATGTTCACAGTATTTCTTCACTTCTAACAGTGTATAACTAACTGGTCTTACCTACATTTTAATTATTGCACACAATATAATCATTATTCACAATCTTTTGTTTGAGTCAAACAAACATACATACATAAAAATAACATATCTTATTATTCAATAAGATTGGAGCATTGAAATTAACCTACAACGGCTAATGTTAGCCAAGTTAAATTGCTTACAATTTTAATTGAATAAATGTGTAGCGAAATACCTCTCGTAAGCTAACGAAAATGAGTTTTAACAAACTCTTCATATATCTATCACAAGTTTTGAACCATTCCAAATAATTTTTTTAAAGTTAACTTCGCAGAAAACTCCCACAAACGTATACTTTTTAATAAATAAAACAATAGCGTGATTAAAAATTGAACACAGCAATTTCTGAAACTCAGATCTTAATTACCCAACTTATTAAAGATACTCAGGCTGTTCTTTTAAGCGAGTGACATTCAAGT
Source organism: Lymnaea stagnalis (assembly GCA_964033795.1). Classification (NCBI taxonomy): domain Eukaryota; kingdom Metazoa; phylum Mollusca; class Gastropoda; family Lymnaeidae; genus Lymnaea; species Lymnaea stagnalis. Next base: position 291,783 of record CAXITT010000146.1, read on the forward strand.
AATTAGGAATTTGCATTACTGGCATGATAAGCTAACCTGATTCTGAGTCTGAAGTTTCTGAGGAACTGGAAGAAGTACTGTCACTACTTGAATCACTGCCTGATGTACTACTACTGCTTGCACTCAGTCGGCTTGATACAGGCATGTCACTGCCAGGAGCACCATCTTCTGAGGAGAAAAAAAAAAAGGGAGATAATTATGGCAATTGGGGAACAAAGTAGAAATACACCATTGTTTAAGGAACTAATTAATGGACATTATATCAAGTAAAATCTAAAAGCTACAAGTAAAACTACCAACCTTTCTTTGACTTCTTGGTTTGACCCAATTGTTGCTGAACACCTTCAAGTCTCTTTTCAAGTTCTATTTTTTTCTCTCTCTGAACCTCTTCTTTAGATTTGCCTGAAGTTTTCTTAGCTGGAAAAAAGAAAAAAGTACATCACCACAAAACTTTAATACATTCCTTTTTTTACAGCCTAGTTCAAAGTTTAAAGGATGGTTAACTAAATTTATGAGTAAAGGAAGACAATCAAACACTTATTAACATACTGTATGTTTTTCTTGGTTTTTTTTTTAAACAGGTCATAACATATTCTTCCAGTTCTCTTAATGTGGAAGGCTTTAATGTTTCAAAGTCAATTTCAATCTCATCAGGATTTGAATCTCTCAAGGACGGTTCTCTGGACTGTATAATATGGACAACCCGACCAAGTTTGTCACCTGCAATCAAGAGCATGTTATAAATAAAATTTTCTGAAGACAAGATAGTCAACACAAACTTCCAATGAAATATATCTGCTTGGCCAAACAGATAGAATACTTACGTTGTCTGCATCAACAGTATTATACATACCTTGATTTGAATATTTAAGTCCACTACCACTGATGATTTATTATCCATAGGAAATACACAGAGCTAGAAAACATGCAAGCACTAATTCCCACAAATCTGATGCCTCACTTAAGCAAGCTGCCTAAATCTGACCAGCTTACCTGGCAGCTTATTAATATCGAGACTCAGTTGTCGCTTCTCATCATAAGTCATTGGCTTTGCATTATCTTCATCATCGCTGTCAAAAGGTGGCACAATAGGAGGACCAGGCGGCAGTACACTTGAACGTTTACGATTAGAGCCTGTACGGCTGATGCTGTTGTTTCTGGGCTTTTTAGCAGCTGGAGATTTTTGTTTTGATTTCTTCTTTGGTTTAGGAGTGTCTTTACTTAGAGCTGGAGGTGGCAGAGAAGCCACTGGTACTTGAGGAGGTGGATTCACAGTGTCAATAATTTCCTTTTTAACTTCATCTTTAACCTTATCTTTTTTCTTTTTCTTTTTAGTCTTATTTTCACTCTTTTCCTTTAACCGCTGTACATGTTCTTTTGTCAGTGACGCCAATTGTTCTTGAACCTTGGCAAGCTGGTTATGAGAAGAAATGGAAAATGTCAAGATATAACTTAGTGGATAATACAGAAATACGTATTAAGATCACAAATACAAAATGTATACTCTTTAAAGCTATACACACCTGATCTTGTAAATCTTTTAGCTTTCTCTCTCTCTCCTCTTCACTGTCATCATCAGAGCTTTCTGCACTGGAAGACAGCCCGCTGCCCTCATCACCCCTTGTCAAACCAGATGCAACTGATGAAGGAGGGGTTGGATCAGTTTGAACTGGTTCCTCAGGCATTCGTGCATATTTAAGTTCAAAGACTTCCTGCAAATTTTGATCATGGTCAAGAAGTTAAATACTAAGCACTGAAAATTAATTATCATAATTAAACCTCTCATAAAATATTAAGAATATTTATACTTTGAATATCATGTTTAATTTGTAAAGTTTGTTAAAAACTAAAACTGTCGTCAAAGCATGAATCAACTCAACCTAAAATGGCTGGCTGGGATTAAACTTGAAAAATTAATGTTTCCTCCACTGATTTACAGGCATTTCACTGTCACTGACTCTAGCCCAATGCCCAGGAGGCAGATATTGTACCTAAAATTATTTATAATAACAAAAACAATTGCATTTTAAACATAATAGCCTTATAATTCACATTAGTGACTACATTTAGAAGTGATGATCACCATGATCAATAATAAGCTAACCTGAAGTTTCCGACCCATCTTTGCTACATCACTATCAGGCGGATTATATCTGTAACAGTTCTGAAATATTTGTCGCACGTCTTCAGCAAAATCACTAGCCATTCTGTACTCTCGATCTTCCATTTTTTTCTACAAATAAAAAAAAATTAAAAAATATTTATACTTTTTATAGTTATAAAGAATAAGATGCTCATTATAGTTTGCTCTTCTAAATAAACAGATCATGAGCATACCTTGACAGTGCCAAGATCCATAGGTTTCTTGATAATATCATAATAGTCATGAAGTCCCAGTCCCTCTGCATCAACAGGCTTTAAAAAGGGCCATGCATATGCCTATTAATATAAATGTTATAATTTGTAGAAACTTTTACATAATAGAATGCATTAAAATGCTGCTATTTCAAGAAACCTATACAATTTATAAAAAACTTACTTGACTTTTAAATATATAACATACATAAACTTAGAAAATAAGAACAGGAATCATGAGAATAAAATAATGTCGTCAAGCCATGAATCAACTCAACCCATAATGGATGGCTGGGATTAAACTTGACAAATTGATATACCCTCCACTGATTTACAGGCATTTCACTGTCATTGACTCTTGCCTAATGCCCGGGAGGAGAAAACATGCAAGAAATGATTATCGTCAAAAAAAAAATATTCTTACTTAAGCCTTCTTTTAAAATTATTACAAACCTGGTGCTTTTTGGTCATAAGTTCTTTAACGATAGAACTGCAATAACGCATCTGTTCGGTAAGCTTGCCTTTCTTGCCTTTAGAGCTATGCTGGGCCTGTCGTAAAATAAGAAAATATTCATTTATAGTAAGAACATGGGTTAGGGAACTTTTTAGCCCAAAAAACTGAGAATACAAAAAGTATAAAGAGCGATAAATAACTGCAATAAAATCATTACACTTAGTTGGACTAAGAAAGCAATAGGTAACGGCCAAAAACCCAATACAAGTCAGCTATATGGTAGTTGCCAAGCAAATGCAATTAAAAACCACATGTGTGCATTTCTCTTATATTCTTGCCCGATGCATTGTTGCCAGAACAAGAAGTTTTGTTTTAAAAATATTTTAATAAAAATTTTGTAAATGTCTAGTGAGCCCTAAAATTTTCAAGTTTCCCGATTCGCAACTGAGTCAAGCAAATAACAATCAGCTTTGTATTTTAAAGATTACTCATTTTTTTTTAAATTTAGAAATAGATATTGACATGCATACAACTTGATACCGGTAATTAAGCTTAAATGTAACTAAAAAGGGGAAAAAAGTGCCACATAAAAATGTCGCAGAAACTTACACTTGCGTCACTTACATTTCCCTGCTCATCGGGAAGGTCACGCTTTGGTTTTTTAATTTGGCGTACACTTTCTCGGCGATTTGGTTGTCCTTTTCCACCTATTTTCATAGGCTCATATGGTGGATCATAAAGCATAGGTGGCATATTTGTGGATCCAATATAAGTACCTGGAGTAGTAGTGTCAGCCTTCCTCTTTAGACTCTTTTTTGGCTGTTAACATGTTAATGAGAAAAACTTAATGATTGTAAAATGAAAAGTTTCAAATTACTGTTAAAAAAATAAACATTGTTATGTTATATTTTTAAAAATTAATATAATACATGCATATCTTACTTTGGATGGTTGTGATGGTAATACAGCTGGTAAATTTTGTGCAGCAGCTGGCTGAATGTCTTCTAATGAAACTGATGTTGACATAGCTAGTTTAGAGCCAGTCTGAGTTGTTGCTGAAGCTGCTGGGATAATGTTTGCATTGGCAGCAATCATGGCAGCTTTTGTAGGTGATTGATATGCTGGTGCAGTAGCAGATCGAGGTGGAGTACTTCTTGGAATCGGAGGAGGCACTACAGATTTTTCTGATGCGGTTGACATGCTTTTCAATGCTGACCTCGCAGCAGCCGCAGCTGCAGCTTTAGCTCCTCTCCCCTTCTTACCACCAATAGGTAACTCTATTTCCTATTATCAGACATTTATTGACATTATTTAGTATAGAATAATTGAAAAATTTGAAAGGAATTAAGATAAAGCAAAAGCCAAAATAAATTTTAAATATGTACAAATAATTGTCTAAACAGCAGTAGACTAAACAGATGCTTGGGACAAAGCGATTACCTCAGGGGGCATGTCAGCAACTTTCTGTAAAAATAATTTTTCCAGCTCCTGTGCCATCAAGGTAATATCCTAAAAGATAAACAAAAATAATTAAGAATTCAAAACATTGCTGTACACTTGCTATTTTTTAACTATTTATTGAACAATTATCTTCTTAAACTTGGATTACTGCTCTAATAAATATACCTTTACATCTTCATTAAGATATGTAGTCAAGCCATGAATCAACTCAACCTATGATGGCTGGCTGGGATTAAACTTGACAAATTGATGTTTCCTCCACTGATTTACAGGCACTTCACTGTCATTTAGCGACTCTGGCCTAATGCCCGGGAGGAAGATCTAGACAAATTATTATTTTTTAAAAATAGATAAAGTGGAACCTCTCTTAACTCATTCCCTCCTGCAATGCTACTTCCGTATTTAATTTATTTGCCCGAGAAAGGGAAGTAACCCGGTTTTGAAATTGTTTACATTTTTTAAACATGTATTTAAGCTACTAAATATTATTTAATGTTAATGAATTAAGAACAAATGCAACAAAAAATGAATAAGGTTTAATATAAATATAACATTAGCGGGGAAAAAATAACGAACAATGACCAAAAAATCGATTTTCAGCACCTTGGACGAACACATGCTACATATAGACACGCCGTACTAAAGCACACTTAAAGTGAAACAAGATAAAAACTTCCGGACTTCCGGTTTTTAAATTAACATCACGCTGAACCACGCCATCGCCGGAAGTCTCGAGGGATGCGAGATTTCATTGCTATTTTAAAATAGATATGAGAGAGGTGTGTCGCTATGCGCCGGGACGCATCAGGCAAAACCCGTAAAAGGCGCATTTAGTCGCAAATGTCGGGAATGAGTTAACAAGCACCTATCATAACGAATAATTCGCATAACGAGCAAAAAAAAAAAATGTGAAGAAGTTGCTCCCTTAATGTGCAACATTTCGCATGAGTTACGCAGAAAGGGGAAGTACCCTTTTCCCTCACTTCTGCTTGGAAAAAAACTTTGGCCAGAGTGTTGTTGAATTTGATTGTGAAACAGTACCTGTGGAGTCTACAGTTAACCAGATTGTGTCATTGGCCAATATCATGGGACTCGAGGTGGTCAACAACGATATTGAAGAGCTTGTGATAGACCACAGTCAAGAGTTGACCACCGAAGAGCTTATGCAGGAGAGCTCATTAATGGAGGAGAGCTCATTAATGGAGGAAGTAGCAGAGTAACAATCTTCTAGCGCAATAAGAGAAATGCTGAAAGCATGGGAAACGGTTGCATCGTACATTGAGAAGCATCACCCTAATAGCGAGGTGGCTATTCGTGCTACAAATTTATTCAATGATAATGCTGTGGCACATTTTTGTCAAATTTTGAAGCGTACACAAAAACAAATTGTCTTTATAGACAGTTTTCTAGTTAAAAGGGATTAATTATTTGTCATAAATTCATATTTTTATTAATGTTTTTTGTTTCAAATCTAAATTGTATTCCAAGTTGTTATACTCCTTAACAATTCATAAGTAATTTTATTTGAATAAATGTTAATAATTTTTTTTGAAAAATTAGTATTTTTTTCAGCATGGAACGCATTATCGTATTTTACATTGATTTGTATGGGAAAAATCATTTCGTTTGAGTGTTTCGCTTATCGAGTAAGAGTCTGGAACGAATTAAACTCGTTATGAGAGGTTCCACTGTATTTAAATACATTTAATTTATTAAGCATACTCACATCTCCAGGTTTGTTATAGACATAGCAGTTGGTAAACATTGTGTTGAAGTCCTGCATTGCTTCTTTGGCAGAGTTGTAATAAAAAGTTTCTAGTCTCTTTTTTATAGTTCCCAGATCCATTGGTGTTTTGATAATTTTGTGATAATCCTGGATAAAATAGTTTAAATATTAAGGTATACAATTTGCAACATTGTTAAATAACGTCTAAATTTAAGAAACTAGATTATAGCATACAGTTTCTTTTTATTTACTTACATGTAGCTGCATTTTGACAGCATCTACAGGCTGATGGAATGGCCAAGCAAACTGATGCTTCCATACTGCTTTAACCACAGTCTTTAACATAAATTGAAGCTGATTGGTGTTACGACCACGACGACCTTTTGGTTTTGGTGGTGGTGGAGGTGGCTGTTCATTACCACTGTTGCCATCTTCATGATTAAAATCATAGATCTAAAAATGTTTAAAATGGTTGGGATTAATTTTATCTCAAGGAAACCCACATCAAAACAAAAAAAAAAAAGCTACCTCTACATCATCCGAAACTGAAAATTTAAAAATTACAAAAATATTGTCGTCAAGCCATGAATCAACTCAACCCATAATGGATGGCTGGGATTAAACTTGACAAATTAATATACCCTCCACTGATTTACAGGCACTTCACTGTCATATATACTCTGGCCTAATGCCCGGGAGGCGAAAGCCTTGAAGTTTTCTAAATAATTCAAGAATTTGAATTACCGGTACCAGTCTAAGCAAGCCATTAAACTTAAATAAATCTCTGCAACTTGGGTCATAAATGCTTACAGATTTTTATTCGTAATGCCCCATGGTGCCTATTACCCCCTTTTACTCTATACTTACATCTGCAGCATTAGCAGCCATAGACCCCTGTTCAGAAGTCATGTTTGAGTTGTCGTTGGAACTGAAATTGGTTGATGAATTTTTATATTACCAATTAAGTATAATTTTCAGCTTTAAAGAAAAGATTTTTTACATTCATGACACCATAATTATAAATTTTTACATTTCACAAGATGGTGACCATCTGGTGCTAGATCAGAGAAAATACGCTAAAACAATTAAATAAGGATAAAAGATTTGAGGGGCCGATGAAACTGAAATTCTTGTCTGTCAAGTGTACAGCAAAATTGAATGTCTATTACAATGCCAGTATAAAAATTCATTTTCAAGCATCAATCATCATAAGCAACATTAGCTAATCTGTTACGGTACTTCATGTTGACATCTGTACTGATACCAATTTAACTAGTCATTAAAAATTAATAATCACCTCTTCATGTCAGTCAATGATTTATGCTAGAAAAATAAATAGGTTCATATTAAGCTTGTTAAGTTTGCACTGCTGAAAAAGTTTAAGCATTTATATTAACTCATTTGCTCTTCTGACAAGTTGCTAAATGACATTGTGGGATTTAGTCTGTAGGCCCAATTATTTTAAAACATTTTCTCTTAAATTAATTCTAATATAGAATTTATTGAACAAAATGCATGGGCCATTGACTTGCAGTCAGTGATCCGGATGTTTTAAACATGTATATACCAGATCTCTCCATTTGAATCTTGACTGTTGCTGTTCAAGCACTACAAGTATGACAGTAATGTAATTGAGCCTAACTACGCAATGTTACTGAAAATACTTACCCCTACTTCACACTTTAAAAGACCAAGACAGAATAACCCTTTTAACAATGCCTTTAATAATAACTTCAGTGACTTGTTTTTAAATTGTGTGGTGCTAAGTCGTATATTCATTCTTAGTCATATAATATAGATTTGTACACATATTCATATGCAAAACTACCCATAATCAGCCCACCTATCAGCAGCGGCAGATTAATAACCAAATCGCCTAGTAATCAGTTCAACACTTTTTACTTTAACCACACTTATTGCCTTATCTCAGTCATCTATTACCGCTACTCCTGTTTTAGCAGGAAAAGTTTAATGAAGTCTCCAATGCACCAAAAGGAGATACTTTTTTAAATAGTCCAATTAATTAGGCAAAGATGTTTATGTTAGGCTCAGCAGTGTCACTTTGTTGATTCGATGGCTCACACTCACTGATAATGAGCTCAAACTAGCCTCAAACCATTACAGTAATGCCATTACAATAACAATCATAAACAATGTAAACAAATGGGTCTCAAAAGGGGTCCAACCCACCAGAAATTAAGTAATTAGCCTTTAAAGTATAATTTTATATTCCACTATCCCGTAATTTGCGTCCTGGTTAATTTCTTCAATATTAAGTTAGGTTAACTTACAAATAAACAGAAAAAACACTTATTTTATGGTCTCTAATTGATTTTTAATGTAGAAAATGGGTGAACAATCGAATATAAAGACAATTTGCAAAAAGTATAAGGTATTTTACACATTTTAACACGAACAATTGGATAATTTGATTTTCAGAATTGCATCAGAGAGCGTCTACCCGTCATGGCGGGTAGGTCGTTGGAAGATAGTAACTTTGCGATTATGTTTGTAGCTAAATTACAAGCAATAGTGATACTATCAAATGAAAATAACTGTTAAATACCCTGAATTGACACTTTGGACGGTTTGCTGGTACCCTGGTAGTGCCGGATGGCTCTTTGGGTCCATAGCATTCGTCAGATTGTCAAGCGAACCATTCACATTAGCAAAGAGCATTACATTCACCCTGCTGGCTTGAAGGAGGATGTAGCCAGTTCGAAAGCAACGCTTTTGATTGGCTAAAATTGGTCACATGGTACAGAAGACTGGCTAGTTGGCAATTTTTAAGACGCTTTATATTTTTGAAATTTAAAGGAAATACATAATTAGTCCTGTTCTGGTGGTAAATGTAAGCGACCGATATATTTTATCATATAGCCGAGATTCGACGGCGATTTTCCGAACGACATTGTAATACTCAAAGGTGAAAACGCACTAGATAAATGGTCGACAGTGTCTCACCGATTGTGCAATTCAATGACCTCATTTGATTGGTTGCTCCCGTCACGTGTCGCATAAATTATAAGACTCTCATTTCCACCACAAATTTACAAATGCCTTTCTACGATTTGTTTGCAAATTTTCAATTTATTACTTACCAGATATATAGCTTTTCAATCTCTAGTCGGTTGATAGATTATAGTTCTAGCCATTAGTCCCATCTGTTTTCGTTAGCTTCTTTTATCCAACCGAAATATTATTTTTATTTGCTGCTGATTATATGATTTTACGAAAATAAACGATACTGTAGAAACAATAAAGATGGGGCATGGTTTATTCAAAGGTCCGTACACGATTGATGGTGTTCCATAAATTTAAATGGTCACATATGACAATATGAATGGCGTGCTATACAAATTAAAATAGAAAACATTTTGTTTCAAATTGGAAGATACCAATCATTTCATTTCCCTGATCATTTTTTTTTAACTTTAAAATTTTAGTTCAGTTATCTTATATTCATTGTGACAGAATCTAAATATCTATATCTGTTTTACGAATGTGGCACATCACTACTTATTCCCGAAATTCTTAAAACGTGAAAATCCAATTGCAAAACTTTGTACTCAGGACATTACTTATTTCCTATCTTTTTTCATTAAATTTTCGCAACATGCGTTTATTAATTTTTTTTTTTTTAAATGATTTCCTAAATGTACATGACAGAGGAAATTATACTAAATTTTTTTTTTGAAATGTATTTCTTTCCCGAACGTCAAGTTATTTATTCTTTTTAAATATAGTAACAATTAAGTTATGGGCACATATTCTGCAACGCGAAGGGGGTGGGGAGGTGGTTTTCCACTTTGCTAAATTGTGTTAATTGGGTTAGAGGTGGTAGAGAGCAATGTTAGATAACAAAAATGTGTTTGTTTATTTGTATTCATTCAAATTTTTTTTTTCAAAATGTATGCTTTTCAAATTTACGAAATTAGTCTAGATCAATGGTTAGCAAACTTTTTTCGTCCCTCGCCCCCCTTGAGGTCATAAACACATCACTGCCCCAAAGTGTAATGATAATCAAGAGTAGATCTGAAATCGCTTTGACACATATCTGTATGTAACATATCCACACAAAATACTTCAAGCTATTTATCTGGTATCTGACTTTTTCTCTTCCAGTACAGATAATATGCTTAAAAACTTGGAATAACTCACGCCGACTAAATTGCGTTTGAACGGAATTAATTTATATAAAATGTAGAGATAATTGAATTTGGTTTGATAAAATTATAAATAAAAGTATAGCCTTATTTTATTGCAACTTTAAATTAATTTAATTGATTTTGGCAGATTTATCTGGGAAATAAGCAGATTTTTTTTAGAAATAAGCAATGCCAGTTTTTTTTTTTTTTTCAAATTGTATTTAGCGGTTAACTTTATGGAGCAGAAACTTTGAAAACAACAGGGAGCATTACGCATAAAATACAGACCTTATTCATAAACACACGCTTTAGAAAGATCCTGATCATCAAATGGCCAAATACCATCACCAACAAAGATCTACTAGAAAGGGCTTACCAGGTGCCCATTGATGAAGACATCATAAAGAAAAAGTGGAGGTGGATGGGGCATAATCTCCAAAAAACCCAATATAGCATCACCGGCCGATCCATAACATGGAATCTACAGGGAAAAAGAAAGAGAGGAAGGTCTAAGAATACATGGATCTGCGAGCTAGAGGCAAACACGCAAAATATGGGATACACATGGAAGCAACTGGAAAGGAAAGCACAGGACCGTGATGTGCGGAAAATTCTTGTGGACGGCCTATGCCCCAGGTCGGGTAAAACGGTATAAGAAGAAGAAGAGACTTGGAGAAACACTATATCAAATAAATGTTAAAAGCAATCCAAACGCTTGCCTTCTGATGGCCATTAAACGTCAGTATTCAGCAGTAAAAAATTCAAATGTATCATGGTTGATCATTGAGCGTCTAGGCTTATAGTTTATTCACAACACTAATGGCGGTGTTTAAAGACTGCTGCTAGTGATCAGTCAGACTTTTAGCAACCAGATGTTGGCGATGAATAACATAATAAATTAAATAGTAAAGGCAGTTGGCAATGCTTTTTTGTTTTTTTTAAATACATTTTTATACTATTTTTTAAAGCAAAAACCCCATGGTAGTAACAAGTCCTTGGTGCTGCTCCAAAGTGGTGTCATTTCAGATCTTTTCAGGGGGGGGGGAGGACGACAAAACCAAAATTTGGTCGGCTTGTTAAGTTGTTTATTATTGGTGGGCAAACTTCTCAACAGTGCGAAATATTGACTCCCCTTCGATTTCTGTTTCTATCTGTCTTGCATGTTATAATAATTCTTAAACAAAACTTTCATTGTTTACAAAAACCAACGTAAGAAGAAATAAAATGTTCTGTGCCTGGCAAAGTCGACTCAAACAGTTGTAATGTAAATTCTGTTGGCTTTAGTATGCTGCACACATCATTTTCAATAACCTCAGCCATTTCTTGAATGGTCTTTGGACTGAACTGTTGCTGAAAAGAATTTCAATCGGTGTTTTCCAACGTGGGGCCCACGCACCACAGGGGGGGGGGGAAATTAGATCGTTTAAGGGGGGGGGGCAGGGGCGTAGCGAGGGGGTTTGGTGCCCGGGGGCAAGATTCGGGCCCGGGGACAAGGTCCATTTTAAAGGGCCCCTTTTTCCTTTTTAAA
>CAXITT010000146.1:303852-335972 GCA_964033795.1 Lymnaea stagnalis
ACGCTATTAAAGCTAATGCCAAATGTGAACGTCTCTTCAAGCTTTTTTTTTTTTTTTTGTGAAGAGCAAACAATACAGACAACGTGAGACTTTTACCTCACACTGGAGCAGAGGCGTAGTGAGGTTGTTTGGCGCCCGGGGGACAAGATCCATTTTAAAGCGCCCCCTTTTCTTTTTTTCAACTCTCAAACCCATTATTTTTACCCATAATATAATATCAAAGCCCATTTTGGCGCCCCTAACTAGCTTGCGCCCGGGGACATCTGTCCCCCCTGCCCCCCCCTCGCTACGCCTCTGCACTGGAGTAAGATGGCTTTCGAAAGGGAATTGCTTGAAAAGATTTATGGAACTATTTGATACTCTTGCGATTTTTTACAGTCACAAACCTGATATGAAGTGCATCTGTTAACTGTTGATGGTTCACCCTTTGTGAGTTATTTAGCCGATATCTTTGAAAAAAACTAATTATATTAAATAGCAAACTTCAAGGATCAAATAATACTCTTGTGGATGCAAAAGGGAAGATATTTGGTTTCATTACCTTTATTGCATTATGTCAGAAAAGTATTTACAACAAAAATTTAGAAAAGATTCTTTGGCTCCAAAAATGTGAAATGACTGATACCGCTAGGCTTGTTTTTGTTGATCGTCCGAAAATCATATCGGCTGATTTAAAAGAAAGATTTTCTGATTTGAAACAAATTGATTTCCCAACTTGAATGATGCTGCCAATGTTAGTAGATCTGTCTGATGTTTCATCCAAGCAAATGCAGTATCAAGAAAACTCGCAGAAATGCAAAATGATGAGTCCGTTAAAACTTTTTTTTAATAATAAAAGGAGCGATGACTTGGTTTTGTGAGGAAACAGAATCAGATATCCAAATTCAACCAAATGTGCAACAAAACTATTGTTACCGTTTTCATCGCCATTTTTATGCTGAATGTCGTTTTGTGCCATAATTTAAAAAAAAAAAAAAGAAGAAGAAATCGGCTGGATATAACACAACATGGAGACTTGAGACTGAAGCTATAACTAAATTGGAAGATACAATAAAATCTCTTTGCAGCGAGCATCAAGCATCAAGCACCACAAACATCTCACTAAGTTTAAATAATAAATAATTCAAATAGTATAGAAAAAAAACTTTCATTAAAATTATTTCGTACATGACTTTCAGTTCTCCATTAAATGTTTTGAAAATGTACTTACATTGTTTCCTCACCAATTTCCTAGTGATTTCTTCCAAAAACCTATCATTTAGGTTTCTTAAGTGATCAACCCTATCTTTTAATATTAAAAATTATGTATATGATACATGGGGGGGGGGGATAAGAAAGGCTTAGGTAGGGCATTTAACACAAAAAAAAAAAAGGTAGAGAAACAAGGGGGGGAAATTAGATCGTTTAAGGGGGGGGGGCAGCGGCGTAGCGAGGGTGTTTGGTGCCCGGGGACAAGATTCGCGCCCGGGGACAAGGTCCATTTTAAAGTGCCCCTTTTTTCCTTTTTAAACTCTAAAACCCATTATTTTCATCAATAAAATAATATCAAAGCGCATTTTGGCGCCCCTAACTACCTGGCGCCCGGGGACATCTGTCCCCCCTGCGCCCCCCTGCGCCCCCCTCGCTACGCCTCTGGGGGGGGGACCATTGGAAAATGACCTGTATAGGATTTGAAAACCAACCGTTCTACTATGATTTAACTTGTATTTCGAAAAAAGACCAACATTAAAGTCTCTATTTACTGCTGATACTACAACTGCCAGTCTTACTATTGAGGCTAGTTATGAACCTTCCTTACTCATCGCTTAATCTGAGGAAAATCATACTATAGGAGAGAATTTAATCAAACCTTCAATATATCAGTATTTCTTAAAACGGTTCTGGAAAAAGATGACACAAGACGGGAAAGTTGTAACCTATACCTCTCAGTGACAAGAATGTTAGCAGAAGCATAGACGAATTGAGTAAAAATATTGAAATACAACTCTTTGAAAAGCTGAAAACAAGAAAATTCTCAGTGCAAATGTATGAATCAACTTTGGGAGACAGTGAGGCTGTATTGATGCATTGATAACTTCGTAAGATATTTTGATAAAGATATTTTGCTGAAGAAATTTTGTTCCGTAAATCATTAGAAAGCACCACTACCACCAAAGATAGATATATATCATAAGCTAAAAAAAAATGACTTAGCTGTCATTAATATAACAATGAAAAATGTAACATCTTGTGCTGGAGATGGTGCTTCTTATATCATGGCAGGAAAATGGCTGCTTAAAATTGATGAAAGATGAGAATCCAGAAAGGCTACTAGTACATTGTGTTATTCAAAGGGAAGACTTAAATTAGCAAAAAACATTTGGCCTGTTCTAAACGAAATACTAAATTCAGTTCTAAAGTGGATCAACGCTATTAAAGCTAATGCCAAATGTGAACGTCTCTTCAAGCTTTTTTTTTTTTTTTGTGAAGAGCAAACAATACAGACAACGTGAGACTTTTACCTCACACTGGAGCAGAAGCGTAGTGAGGTTGTTTGGCGCCCGGGGGACAAGATCCATTTTAAAGCGCCCCCTTTTCTTTTTTTCAACTCTCAAACCCATTATTTTTACCCATAATATAATATCAAAGCCCATTTTGGCGCCCCTAACTAGCTTGCGCCCGGGGACATCTGTCCCCCCTGCCCCCCCCTCGCTACGCCTCTGCACTGGAGTAAGATGGCTTTCGAAAGGGAATTGCTTGAAAAGATTTATGGAACTATTTGATACTCTTGCGATTTTTTACAGTCACAAACCTGATATGAAGTGCATCTGTTAACTGTTGATGGTTCACCCTTTGTGAGTTATTTAGCCGATATCTTTGAAAAAAACTAATTATATTAAATAGCAAACTTCAAGGATCAAATAATACTCTTGTGGATGCAAAAGGGAAGATATTTGGTTTCATTACCTTTATTGCATTATGTCAGAAAAGTATTTACAACAAAAATTTAGAAAAGATTCTTTGGCTCCAAAAATGTGAAATGACTGATACCGCTAGGCTTGTTTTTGTTGATCGTCCGAAAATCATATCGGCTGATTTAAAAGAAAGATTTTCTGATTTGAAACAAATTGATTTCCCAACTTGAATGATGCTGCCAATGTTAGTAGATCTGTCTGATGTTTCATCCAAGCAAATGCAGTATCAAGAAAACTCGCAGAAATGCAAAATGATGAGTCCGTTAAAACTTTTTTTTAATAATAAAAGGAGCGATGACTTGGTTTTGTGAGGAAACAGAATCAGATATCCAAATTCAACCAAATGTGCAACAAAACTATTGTTACCGTTTTCATCGCCATTTTTATGCTGAATGTCGTTTTGTGCCATAATTTAAAAAAAAAAAAAAGAAGAAGAAATCGGCTGGATATAACACAACATGGAGACTTGAGACTGAAGCTATAACTAAATTGGAAGATACAATAAAATCTCTTTGCAGCGAGCATCAAGCATCAAGCACCACAAACATCTCACTAAGTTTAAATAATAAATAATTCAAATAGTATAGAAAAAAAACTTTCATTAAAATTATTTCGTACATGACTTTCAGTTCTCCATTAAATGTTTTGAAAATGTACTTACATTGTTTCCTCACCAATTTCCTAGTGATTTCTTCCAAAAACCTATCATTTAGGTTTCTTAAGTGATCAACCCTATCTTTTAATATTAAAAATTATGTATATGATACATGGGGGGGGGGATAAGAAAGGCTTAGGTAGGGCATTGCACACAAAAAAAAAAGGGTTGGGAAACACTGATCTAAATTACGTCGTATCATGACTAATGCGAAACAGCCCTCAGAAATTACCAAATTTCCGTTAGGATGAATTCTTTACCAATTGTAATGGGCTCTCCGGACTTAGCAATCAATCCTTGAAATAATGTACGCCAACCACGATTATCATGAAATAATGTACGCTAACCATCTGTATCAGGAAATCATGTAAGCTAACCATCTGTATCATGAAATCATGTAAGCTAACCATCTGTATCAGGAAATCATGTAAGCTAACCATCTGTATCATGAAATCATGTACGCTAACCATCTTTATGATGAAATCATGTACGCTAACCACCTGTATAATGAAATTATGTACGCTAACAATCTTTATCATGAAATCGTGTACGCTAACCATCTGTATCATGAAATCGTGCACGTTAATCACCTGTACCATGAAATTAACCACCTTTATCATGCAATCATGTACCCTAACCATCTGTATCATAAAATCATAATCGCTAACCATTTGTATCATGAAATCGTGTACGCTAACCATCTGTATGATGCAATCATGTACCCTAACCATCTGTATCATGAAATCGTGTATGCTTATCATGTGTGCTGTGTTGAGAAGCATTGCAAAACATAGTCGACTTCGTGGGTCTTAGTCGACTTCGTGGGTCTTAGTCGACTTCGTGGGTCTTAGTCGACTTCGTGGGTCTTAGTCGACTTCGTGGGTCTTAGTCGACTTCGTGGGTCTTAGTCGACTTCGTGGGTCTTAGTCGACTTCGTGGGTCTTAAATGAAGTTTGTAACCAAGTGATTGAAAGTATATTACGTTCTCTTTTGCCTGTCAGCATGTGGCACCCGGCGGCACTTTTGTTTTTTCCTTTGTGTGGCATATGCCCCCGGCGGCTTTTTTTTTTCTTTGTGTGGCATATGCCCCCGGCGGCACCTTTTTTTTTTCTTTGTGTGGCATATGCCCCCGGCGGCACTTTTGTTTTTTCTTTGTGTGGCATATGCCCCCGGCGGCACTTTTTTCTTCTTTGTGTGGCATATGCCCCCGGCGGCACTTTTTTTTTCCTTTGTGTGGCATATGCCCCCGGCGGCACTTTTGTTTTTTCTTTGTGTGGCATATGCCCACGACGGCACTTTTGTTTTTTTCTTTGTGTGGCATGTGCCGCCCGGGGGCACTTTTGTTTTTTCTTTGCGTGAAAAAAATTACTGAAGTAGCAGAAAATACCGCTCCTCAAGAACTGTTCAATTGAAAGGATACATAATGTAGGCCATTCCGAAATTTTGATATTTAATAACTTGTTTATGGAAATATACGTATCGTATTTTTATAAATTAAAACATACCACTTCGGGATATATAAATAATATTGCATTTTAAACGATTGAGAAATTGTTATCATCAACAAGGTAGACAGATAGGAAGAAAAAAAGAGTACCGCCCGGGGCGGACTGCATCCTTTCTACGCCACTGGTGCAGGCTCTTCTGGTAATATAGAATCTTCTTTAGGTTGAGTAGGCCTAAGAACCAAAAGTTTTTAAAAAACGTTTGGAAAAAAGGGGTAATCTACAATAAGTGGAAAAATAAGTCTTTAGGCCCCTTTTTTATTTAAAAAAATGCGATCAAATGTTTAAATCAGAAAGCATGCCTTATTAAAAAAAAATGTTAGAAGAATTCCATTGCAACGCTTATGAAATTTTACAGTAGTTAATTTTTCGGTTATTTTCGTATTTTTGGTAAAAAATGTATGACTCCGTACATAAAAATTTGACAACAGACAAGTATTAAAAACGTTTTTCTCAATTCAACAAAGAACCCATGTTATATTTGTTCACCATAACATACAGGTAGACAAATTCATAGCAAAAAAAGTTATAATAAAAAAATAAACATTTAATATTCATCATCATAATGTGTCCCTGAAATACTTTTACTGAAAATCGTTCTCCTCACACCAGAATGTGGTCGCCTCAACTGTTGCTTTTGAAAACTTGTTCCAGCCACTGATTGTCTGAATTGTGAAACCAGATCTAGATTCAATCGTTGAAGTTTTCTGATCTTTTGATTCATTTATCGTGAAATTCATCAATGGGAAACTTAAAGCCTCATTTCCTTTATTGGGAAAATCAAGCCAGATCTTTGATATTTGCATATATTAAAAAAGTAACATTTGAAATGATTAATTTTATTAGTTCAATAACGCGTTGAAAGAATGTGAAAAAATGTCAATTTTGAATGAAATTGACTTATTTATTAAAAAATTTAAAGTCATATGAGCAGTTAACGTGTAAAATTAAAAAAAAAACGACTCTGATTTTGTAAATTAGTTGCTTAATTAATATATTTTATATTCCTTTATAAAAATATCTCTTTTATGCGAGTTATAATATTTTAATATTACAAAATTTGAATGTTTTAGACTTAGGCCAATACTTTCCAAGTTGTTTTTTTTTTTACCCAAACGCCTCACCTGAACTCGTAAAAATGTATAACAGGCCCACCCCCTTAAAAATTTAAGATTTTTTTAAATAGGAGAGAAAGGCATTCTACCGCCAGAATGATTTAACTTTAATTCATGGCCAGTTAAGGCCTAGAGAGTTTCAAAAATAGTAGGATAAAACTTACAATTAGAATTATATTTTTATGGAAATAAATGACAATATGTAGTTAAAGGGTGCTGTCTAATAATACCGCACTCTCTATTAAAAACAACAACTTAAATATACGTCCTATATCAGAAGCCAACCCCACCCCACTCTTACGCACGACAATGGGAAACACTGGTCAAGGCCATAGGGTACGTCGTATGAAGTTAGTCTAGTCCTTTCAGATTTTAAATTTTTTTAAAAATTTAAAAAAAAAAAAAAAATCTGTTGGCCTACTGACCACAGGCAAAGCATTAAAAATAACTAATGTTTCTTTTTAATGTACAATGTAAAGCTTTTTTGAAATCAAGTGACTTATTAAACTCAAGATTTATATTTTTATTTAAATAATATACATTGTTAAAAAGTAAAATAACATAAAAGCAGACAAATGCACAAATGCGATGAGATGAACCACTACCGAGCATGCGCATGCGTACTGCTTGTTTTCCCGCATGCTCAAGTGTTATGGCTCTTTCAAGCCAATTATCGACGACATTGGCGTCTACATTCTAAGCGGAGTATACAGCTTGATTTCTCAACTTTTGGTGTATAATATACTCAAGAACAATCACGAGATTTGTGTTTTGTTTTTATTAATAATTAATCTGGTAAAATAATTAATTAATGGATTATTACCGTTTTCGATTTCTTAGTAAATTAATATTTTTCTTGCTTCCCTCCCTTTTCCCACCAATACTACAGTACAGTGCTATTAAATTAAGTAATATTTATTATTATTACATTTACTGGTGTGTGCTGAGTATGCACTTAGTATTTTTAAGTCATTAGAGATATATATTAATAGAATGTATTTCATGCAAAGAACATTTTACTTATCATATAGGATTTAGGCTTAGGCCTAGGTAGAGACTACCTACACCAGGCCTACTTTTTATTTATTTAATTTAGCCTAATTAAATTATAAATTTTAGTTTAGGTTGAAGTTTATTAAAACTAAAACATCAATTATTATTACCCCTGTCTGCTCCTGCTACCCTGGTCACATTCTCATCTAGAATCCTACTCCTAGTCTTAGCAAGTCTTACTTACCTTTCATCTTCTTACTCTTCAAGAGGCTCTTGTCTTGTCTTATATTTATATTATAATGAATTTAATGAAACATATGCCTAGTTTATCATTATGATCAAATGATCTTAACTTAGTTTATAATTAGAAGGCCTTAAACTTAAAGTTTACATTTTTACTAAGGCTTAAGATTTAATGCATATGAGTTAGGGTGGAAAATATTTCCGAGGCTATTATTGCCAGCATTTCATGTTTTGGTTTAGTTCTGCATTATTTAGATTGTGACCTACTACTCACAAACATAGAGACTAATTTGTCAAAGTCAATGACAATGAATCCTGTCACTGTTACTCCTGTAAATAAATCTATCACAAATTCGCAGAGTATGTTATTTAACATTACTATTAGGCCTAGTAAAATTGTTGGCAATCCTCCGAAGACCGGTCCCAAATTATTTCGTATGAAAAAAATTGCAATGCACATTGTCTATTGTTAGAAAACAGCAGAAATGTCAGTCATGGCTTTTGCAAATAACTGTCAGTTTACAAACCAGTCAGTAAACACTAAATATTGTATTTGTAATTGGCACATAACATTTGCAAATAGCAGCCGAAAACGTTCTGCTTGTGACTGTTGCGCCACTGAAGGCTCCAAGTAGCTGGCAAACAGACCACCACTAGTACCACTCTGATAGCAGAGTTTACGTTTCGCTTGCATCCAAAGTTCTTCAATAATTTATGTGTGAATGTCCTGGTCTACTGGATCAACAAATTCATGCGCATTCACAATGACAGCGTGAGCATAAATCTCGTTGTTGAGCTGACCGAAATTTTCATATCCTCCCCCTTCGTCCGTGACGATAGCTGTCCCTGGTAACACATGATTAGTGATAATGCGCTCTAGTGTTTGTGCATCTCGACGGCCGACAACCTCCATCCAACATCGTCCACAGCCGCAAAAATGAATTTCAAAACAGAATGATGCCCAAGACTTTTAAGTTAGGAGTAATTATTGGAAATAATTTGGGACCGGACTTCGGAGGATTGCCAAATTGTCAATCAAAAACAAATAACTTAGAACATTGCAGCGCAAAATATATTGAAATGGGCTTATCATGTAGGTTACACTACACCTTGGCCTTACTATTGTCATTTTATCTGGACATTTTTTATTGTTTGTATGTTGACAATGTTGTTTTAGGGATTTTCTTAAATCATTTTAATTGATTAATCAACATTTTTGATTTGACAAGATCTTACACTTTATGTTAGCAGACATGTCTGAGGAAACGAATTCCACAAAAGCAGAGTCAGTTGATGTAAAGCCCCTGATTTCTGGCTCTGCTTCAAATACAACTACAACAACTTCACAAAGCTCAGGAGGTGGTGGTACAACAAAGTCAAGTTCACAGAGCCTGGTATAAATGACTCTATAATTAGCAGACTATTTGATTTTACAAACACTTTACTTTTACCTAAATTATTTTTGAGTTTCTTTCCTTGCTTATCTTATGATCTTTATCAAAGAAATCTTTTTTTAATACTTGATATAGGCCTAATTATTCGCAGTTGTATGTGTTGAATTTAAATCTAACGCATATTATGTGGGAATCTGCTTCTTTTTTAAAATCATCCATAACACGTTTTTCAAAATATTTTCACAGAAGCCCAATTACTCCTTGAAATTTACACTTGCTGGTCACACTAAAGCGCTATCCTCTGTCAAGTTTAGTCCAAATGGAGAATGGCTGGCCAGTTCTTGTAAGTTTGTATAATTCACTTTATCTAATTTAGGATGTCATATATCATTATTGCTGTTCTGTAATAAACAGAGAACAATCCCATCCTTTCTGTTTATTCCGCCATTAAATTCGTGTACGCCATTAGTGTTGTCTTGAAAACGCTAAATATTCCTTTTCTGAAGGTTTCAAAGTGAAAGGGTTAAAGTTGTGTTAATATTTGTAACTGTCTCATTCAGCTGCTGATAAACTCATCAAGATCTGGGGTGCATACGATGGAAAATTTGAGAAGACAATATCCGGTCATAAGTTGGTGAGAATAATAATTCAGTGAATAGATAAATAATATATCTGATAACTTAAGCAATGAAATTCATTAATGATTATAGACAATTATATTATTCCATAGTTTAAATTAAAAATTTAAGATACTTACATAATGTTGCATTTTAAATTACTGAGAATTAATATCATCTACAGGGTCTAAGTGATGTGGCGTGGTCAACAGATAGCAAGTTATTGGTCAGCGCATCAGATGATAAAACACTTAAAATATGGGATTTTGCTACCGTTAGTAGTTACATTTTTGCAACACTTTTTTAAATAGTTAATTTTGGTTCTGTTTTTGATTTTCTTATTTACTAACTATGTCATTTGTATCCTCTGTTTCAATGAAAATCAATATGGTAGGCAAAATAAAATAAAAATTTTTTTTTTTTTTTTTTTTTTTTTTTTTTTTTTTTTTTTTTTTTTTTTTTTTTTTTTTTTTTTTTTTTTTTTAAATTTTAGATGCTTTATTTTCTTTTTTTTTCTTCATAAATATTCTTAACAGTTTTTAAGATCGATCAATTTAAATGAAATATAGATTTTACATGTCAAATAAGTTGGATTTAAATTTGAAAACAGTAGTACCTCAAGCATTCGCGTTTCCGAATTTGCAAAAATTTAATTGGAACCTAACTAATTTGCTTTCGCAGATATGCGAAATTAAAAAAATCCTGAAAAAACCCTGCAGAAATTTTTTTTTTTAATGATTAATTTTGAAGTAATTTATACATATTCAAACTTTTAAGTGTATAATCGGTAAGAAAAATTGTGCTAATTAAAATGCTATAATATGTTTTCTTAAGGGGTAGTCAAAAACTTTTGATTTCCTATGAAACGTTCCTTTTTATGTTAAGTACTGTGTTGATGTGATAACCGTTTGAATAGTTTATTCCCTTTGGAATACTAATGGTTACATAATGATTTGAACATAACCTATTTAATTTACTATTTTGTAGTAGTAAATGACAACGTAAATTCTACACAAAAAATATAAATTTTCTTCTAGTGATCATTAGAATGGATACTGTATTGTGTATGGGCGATGACAAAGGCACCATGATGACGCCATTGAGTAGCCAATCACACAGCAGGGTACCAGCTTTCCTTCTTGCTGATTGGTTTTAGCTCAGATTTTTTGTGTATAAGTGAAGCAGCGGTCCATTCTTCCATATCAGTTAAATATGCAGATGTTGATAAGTTTTTTTTTTAGGTGTCAAACATTTTTTAAAAAAAAAGTGTAATGTGTTACGCTAACTTCTAAATGGAATTAACGTGCTTTTGGAGCTTGATTTGTGTATTTTTAGGAGATTAAACTCTAGAAATAAGCATATATTAGCATTTTTAGTGACTCGTACCAAACATTATTGTTTCCCCTGATCCGCTACATGTTCTAGAACTTAAATTCGCGAATTTTCGATCGAGGTATTACTGTATTACACAAGCTCTCTTTTTATCATGCTTACCTGCTATATTATTTTCAGGGCAAGTGCTTGAAAACCCTAAAAGGCCACAGCAACTATGTTTTCTGCTGTAATTTTAATCCACAATCTAATCTTATTGTTTCTGGTTCAGTAAGTGTTTTTATTAATTAAGATTATTTGGGGTCAAATAAGGATATATTATTGTAGAAGATTCATCTTAAAGTTACACAGCATGCATTTTCTCATTTTAAAAATTTTTTTTGTTGGAATGTAATTTCAATAAATTCAATTTAATCCAGAGATATCGAGTTAGGGGAGACATTTTGCCAGTGTTGGGCTTTTAAATAACAGAAGAAAAAACATCCAGTATTGAAGTCAGTAATTGTCAGAGCATGAATATATATTTAGTTTCCATAAAGTAAATATTGTTTCTAAAGTTTATTTTCCAATTTTTGGCTTTTGATCCTAGAGTCCAACACAGGGGGAGCAAATATTTATGCTTGATTAATTAATTTCATTCTTGAACAGTTTGATGAAAGTGTGCGGATATGGGATGTGAAAACTGGAAAATGTTTAAAGACTTTACCAGCCCATTCAGATCCAGTAACTGCTGTGAGTACAAATGTTCATGTGATTGTGAATACTGATGTATATATATTTGAATATTTAAAATCTTTTAAAATGAGCAGAGATGACTTGGTAATGTAAAATGGGAATATGGCATTTTATTTCTACAAAATTTCGATCTTGTGCTCAATAATCTTTATAAAATATTAAACAAAACTTGAAATTAAATTTGCCATCTTAATTAAACCACAATCACTAGTATTGTTAACAATTATCGTCTGTTTTTGTTTAAAAATTGTTTTTATTTATTTTGCAAATTGGTGTTGGATTTTAATATTTTGGTAATTTTAAATTGAACTTTACAAAAATCCCCAAATCTTGAAAAATTGATTGAATAACCCGCTTATCAGCTTTTAATGGATATGGACAGTACCAGTATTATAATAGTAAACAATCAGGAGTGATGTCCCGTAGAAATCAATGTGTACATTTATCAAAGTTGTAGTGCCATGTCTCATATCATGGCTCATTTATCAAAGTTGTAGTGCCATGTCCCATGTCATGGCTCATTTTTCAAAGTTGTAGTCCCATGTCTTGGCTTGACGATGACATGTAAGAATGTAGACCCACGGGAGTACTATTTTTAACCACATCACTACCTTTTAGTAATATTTGCCTTTTTTATCCTGCAGGTTCATTTTAATAGAGATGGATCTCTGATAGTATCAAGTAGCTATGATGGTCTATGGTAATAATTTTAATTGTAGAATCTTGAACAGTGTATTCTGTGTGATTTAAGCAGTTTTTTAACTGAAATAAGGAATAACCTAAGAATTGACTTTGCTTATCTGAATCAAACCATCACCAACAGCTGTTGAGTCACAAGCAACAAAATCAATTAGAATTTGTTAGATATCTAAGATTTTAGTCATTCTAAAACTAACTTTAAATAAAATTTAATGTTGCACTGCATCAAAACACTATAAATATAGTATCAGCTAATAGAACACAAGCAATAAGTATGATCAAAACACCCGTGAGTTTAAGCAAGTGTCTAAGGAAATACTAATTAATATCACAAAAAGCATCCCTTTTTTTTCCCAATAATTCATTTTCAGTAGTATTCAATAAAAATTTAGCCAAACATAATTTCGGAGCTTCATATTAAAGTAGTCGACATTCTTCTTTGATCAATTACAACTTTATCCATTATTAATTTTCATTGATTTTGTTAAGCTTGATTTTTCATTATATTTTTAAAAAAAACTATTTGTGGGAACTTGGGGTAAATGACAATACCTTTTAATTGGGCCAATGAACCTCAACCTGTTGTATTGTATTTAGTGTGAATTATTTTTTAAAACAACATTAAAAATCCCTATACATTTTTCAGTCGTATCTGGGACACAGCATCGGGGCAGTGTTTAAAAACCCTAATGGGTAAGTTCTTCTTGATTCTTCCCTCCTTTTAATTTCAGGAATTTAAAAAATTTTAATCAGTGTTTGATCATCTCTGGAAAAATTTAGTCTTTTTCCCTTCAGTAAATCTTATGCCTGTTGTTTATCTCTATATTATGTTTTACTGAATTTTATTTTTTAAATACTCAACACTGGTTTATTATGTATGATTGCTCAAAAGATTACATTTAATAATCTCTTTCGAAAATGTTTTTACTATATACATAATTATGAAATAAAAATGCACAAAAAAATTGCTACTCTTCAGATGATGATAACCCTCCTGTTTCATTTGTCAAATTTTCTCCTAATGGCAAATATATCCTTGCAGCTACTCTTGATAAGTAAGTTCTTAACCCTATAACTGTCAACAAATTTCTGTAGCGTCAAGCCATTTTTAGTAATTTCATTTGCTGGTCAAAAATTCAAGACTAAATGAATTCAGAGACCCTTACAAGTATACATTTTCTGAAAGTAAATTGGACAACGTATCTTATGGTATGAAAAGAATGTATTTCTACATTATGTATGTTGATATTGACCTTGACGGTAACTGTATGAGTAAAATTTTACTACTTAACTTCTGAATTCAACCCACCATAAATACTCCATAAATTGTTCAAACAATTTATAGTTACTTATATGGAAAATTGTGAAATTGGTGAATTTTTTCATTCACTGCCTTCAAATTTATGTTATACAAAGGGAAAGACACAAAATGAGTTCAAAAATTCCTTTTCATTTGAAGTTATTAAATCCATTTTTTATTAATTAATTCTCCAGAACATAAACAAACATAAATATCTTATGGGTAGATCTTCGTGATCAAATCTGTATTTTTCTGTTCGATTTCCACCGTTTCCCAAACGAATTTGTAACAATACGACTAAGCTTAGGGATAAAATTCTGACTCTTATTTCGACATCACCGCTAGAGCCTATGCTGTCATTACTTGCACATGGAATATCTCTGATATCTTTGCTTTCATTTTAATATCTTTTAAATAATTCCAATAAATTCTGGGTTAATTTTGATATCCCAATCTCCCGCATCAGACATTGTGGCGGTGAAAACATTTGAGAAAATTTTATACCCGATTAATCACAAAGAAGTCCCTGATTAAAGCATGTACTTACGCTGAAAGTAACAGATATAGGAAGCAAACATGTTTATAGAGAGCGATATCCCTTAAACAATATACATTAGAATCAATTCGCATTTTTAATGATGATCTTGCTATCGGCCGCGACACCACAGAAAGGGGTATAATGGCAGATCATTGGCCGTTATAACATTTATAGGGTTAAACATTTCAATATTAAACATAAAAAACGTATAATCAATTTATAATTTAGAGGCTGTCAGTTTTTGCGATTTCATTTCTATTTACAAGTTGAATTATTCTTATCTTCTCTGGTATATTTTTTCAAGTAGCTGCATTGATGGATTTTACTTAACTGCACTGAAGTAATTGAAGCACTTTATTTAGGATTTTAAAAATATTACATACTTAATATATTTTATTTCACTTAACAATTTTTTATGTATGATTGGCCATTGAATTATTATTTTGTTTTCTAACTTCAGCACACTGAAACTGTGGGATTATTCTAAAGGAAAGGTAATTCATTAAAAGTTGCCAAATGTTTACCCATTATAAGTTAATTTTTTGGGACAATCTGTTATGCAATATAATTATAATGACTCAAAACACATGTAAGTTTTGAATTTGTATGTAATGCAGGCATTTTCACAATGCTTACGTTCATGGAAAAGTCTTTTTTCTAATTCCTATTCAACAGTTTTGTTTATTATGAACTTTGTGTTTTTATATATTTCCTCAGTGTTTAAAGACATACCTGGGCCATAAGAATGAAAAATATTGTGTTTTTGCAAACTTTTCAGTCACAGGAGGAAAGGTATGTACCGGTAAAGGTTTTTGATTACCTTATAAAGTTTGCTAACAGCATACACATATAATATTTATAATTTAAACCTACAAAAAAAAAGACCATTTTAAGTGGTAACGTCTTTGTCTTTTTCCAGTGGATTGTCTCGGGTTCAGAAGACAATATGGTTTATATCTGGAACCTGCAAACAAAAGAAGTTGTTCAAAAGTTAGCTGGCCACACAGGTAAAACCCATGTAGACTAGAGAATTATAGCATAATTCACACATTTTATACGAAGGTGGATAAATGGCTGCCTTCATGCTAAACAGTTATTCGTCTCAAGAATTAAGGTGTTCTCTCAATGACTGTGGTACAAGTCCATACAAAAATAGACCAATGTAAGCAGTACAGCATGCAAAGAATATCTAGGATGAAATACGAAGGCCAACCTTGAGTGTGCTGTAATCAACTGTTATTATCTGATCAGTATTATTTTGGGCATTATTTTTTTTTTAGTTTGATGAATATAGTATAACAGATAAGATTATTGCTTCTCACTGCATGGCTAACAACTTGCTATGTAACTCTCAAATAGTCTTGGTTTTCTGCCATTTTTTTTTTCTCCCTTATTAGCTACCTTTTCAATCTTGCTTGTTCAATGAAGAACATAGCAGTAATAACATGTTATATATCATTGGATTCAGAATTCAATGATCTGTTATTTGATGCCAATTATTGGATCACAGTTAATTAAGGTTTTGATTTATGGTCGAAAGATTAGATTTTTTGGTGTGCAAAATTTTTACAAAAATTGTCTTTCCAGCAATTTTAACAACCCTTTTATTAATGACACTTTTAAAAATGCATTCCAAAAATGTAAAATAAATACAACTTAAAAAATGGAGTTCTTTTCTTAAAGAAAAAGAACCAGGCCAGTGTTTCATGAGAGAAATACTATTATTATTTGCAAATAATATAAGGGGCGATTATAATTTTAAATTTATAAAGAAATATATACTGCATTGGGTACAAATAAAAAAGATATGGGTTATGAAATATGACAATTTCTGTTTTCTAGAAAACTCATAAATTTTACAAAGGGAACACATCAAGTCTGTTGTATAAGCCTAATAAGTATTTGCAAATTATTTCTTTACTATAAGCAACCATAGTAGCTGCAACAGCTTGCAGTGTTATAATCATTCATATTGCTGCAAAAAAAACATTTGCTTTATCATAAAAAGTTTGCCCCCACCTGATTGATTCTACTAAATTAAAAAGACTAGAGCTATCAGATATTTTTAATTATTCAACACATGCACTTTGTTTTCTTCTGATTAAAAGGCATATGACTATTTGCCTAACATTAGAAAAGTAATTAAACAAACTTCAAAAACCAAGTTTTTCATATCAGTGACCTCATATTTCCTTTATCTTCCCCTTGAAAAACAGGAAAAAACTGATTTGTAGGGTTGATGCTGAAAATTTGATAAATGTGTTGTTATCTGCAACGAGTTTATGTGCTAAGTTTCAGCTAGATAGGTAGATGGGAAGTGGGTCAATTAGCCGTCTAAAGATTTTGCCACACAGCCAAAAACACATGATAAAAAGCAAAGCTAATAAGAAGGATTTAAAAAGAAAGAAAAAGGCTCTCGGCCACTGCAGTTTTCTTCTACTAACCGCATTGTTGTCTATGTTATATTTATTTCAAAGCTGATACCTTTTATCAACCAATTTTATCACAATCTGATTAACTAGGCACAATAGTTGCACTCAGATTAACTAACCTACATTAAAAACAACCATTTATATTGTTTAATGAGATCTTGAATCTGCAAGAACCATTAATTCATTTACAGCTATGTTGTTCCATACCCCTATTGTGTTACATTTAGGAAATGGGTATGCTGACCTGTTTACTCTTAAGATTCTGGTGTCCAATTTACGATTTTGAGGTGTATACATTGTATATACCATGTGTTTTTTTACTATTAAGATAATGTATTGAACGATTTTGTGATGATATTGTACAATTTTAAAGACTGTGAAAGGGGTGGGAATGTCCTGTCCTCTCCTTTGCTTGATAATTTAATATGGTTTGAGACCATATTTTATTGCACATCCTTTTCATCTGGTCCAGAAATTGAGCTGTACATGCTTATCAGCAGTATCAGCAGTTTACTCAGTTTTTCTTTTAGAAACTTACACTGTATAAGTGAATAAACTCCTTTAATATCCAGTAACAGTTCACACATTTGGGGGTTTTAGTTGACAAGTCCAATGAGTGTTACAAATTTTGTTCATTAACTGGAAAGTCCAGTTTTAAAATCAAGTGGCTTAGTTGCCATAACATTTCGGCTGCAGTGGTTGTGTATATTTACAAAACATCCCCAGACTTGATGTCAATTAAAGTTGAAAAGTGATAAAGGTGAAGGTACTCTTTATCTTGTCATGTTTAGGACAGACTTCAGTAGGTAACTCAGGTCTTAAGACAGGAATTGCACTGCCATGATGATTGGGTTGCCCAATGTCCTAATAAAATATAAGCATTGCTTAAGCATAAGTAGATCTTAAATTTTTTTTTAAAGTGAACAAAACTAAATGTATTATTTAATTAAAAATAAGAAAATTTCAAAATTAAACCAGAATTAATCATGGACCGAAAAGTCCTAAGCCTTTTCTTGGTGTATCCAATGTAACGAAAGGAAATTTCAAACAACTACGCCTATGAAAAAAATATAATAATAAAATGGAGTAAGACATTTATATAATGAAGCTTAAATACTTATTTTACGTGTTTATGAAGTCCACTGTTACAGTTTATCAATGTAATTATATATATATTTTTCCCCACTATTTCCACAATATTTATGTTTTGACCCATCGTAACAGAAAAAAATCGTAATTTCAATAGCTATCACTCTGGCAAAAATGCACACAATCATCAGCAGTTTTGTCTTTTTCTTATTTTTATCTGGCTAGTATCACTTCTTGACTTGAAATATGATAAATGTGGAGTCTTTTTATGCTACAGACCTCTAGTCTAGTTTGACAGAATTGGCAATATGGTGGACGAAAATCACGTCATTAACAAAACCAAAATAAGATTTTAATAAAAAATCTAAATTAAAAAATCTAAATTTATGTTTAAAATAAATATTTTTAACTATTTTTTACATGAAATTATAGTTGCATGTTAAAAATTACTTTGGTTTATTAAAAGTTGAGAGAAAAAAATAAAGATATAATCACTCCTGACCGAAAAGTCAATGTAATGTACCGGTTCTTTGAGTTAAAACGCTGCATCATATGTAGATCATTATCTTTAACACTGTTATTATTAAGATGGGATTTAAAATTGGTCAGCTTATATTAGGTCTAAACTTGCTTTGCATATGCTGATGCTTAACAAGAATGAATTGTCCCATTTACTTCCGGTATCTTTGTTGTGTGTTATGGGGTAAACAATGGCAGACGTATGAATTTCAAATTGTTAACATGAAAATTTGTTAAACATGGCTTTCAAATTTTAATTGAGCTAAGTGAAGATGTTTATTAATATTTAAAGCTTCTGTTAAAGCTTTTGATCTTGCTATATTCTAGGAACTTGTACAACACCAATTTTATTATTCACTGTGTCTTGAGAAAATTATAATAAAATCTCATAAGTACCCCACTTATTCCCCTGAATTTTTGTATCATCTTTGGTAGATTAATGTCATAATAAATTCTACCTATTTAAGTTTTAATATTGCTTCGACCTACCTCCCTCACTAGTCTAAGCATTACGATCACTTTTTACGACTTACCTCAGTCATGTTTTCTTTTCATCAAGTTTTTATTAAAGATAATTATTTTGTGATGAGAATGTAAAACGTTTATTTTATTTCCCCAGATGTTGTTTTGAGTTGCGCGTGTCATCCTACAGAAAATATCATTGCATCTGCAGCTTTGGAAAATGACAAAACGATCAAATTGTGGAAGAGTGACACATAGCACCAAAAACGTTCCTCCTTTGACACATTTTAAATTTTAAGGTTTAAAAGCATTTATGTCAGTGGCTATCCTCCATGTGTTGAGCAAGACTCCCTGTTGAATATGTGGAGTAACAAAAACAGTTTTGTTTTCTCGTTGATATTCTGTGTGGAATTTGGGACTCGTTTGGATTTGGTTCATGTAAATTTTTAAATATACATAATGTTCCATCTAGCTTCAGTAATATTATCATTGACAAAAAATATATTTCTAAAAATGTTTTTTAACCGAGATTCTTTGACCGGAAGAAAATACTACTTCGCTAATTTCAATGGAACTTAAAAAGAAGGCTTATTGCAATAATTAAGACCTAACTTACATTACACTAATTAGTCTAATGAAAATGAAAGTCATTGAGGCTCAACAAATTTATTGAAATCCACCAAGCATACTTTTATCGAGCAGCATTTGTGAAATATGGGTAACTTGAAGAATAACTTACAGAGAATTTTTGCATTGGACTATTTTCAAGACTACAATTCCACACTCGTATCAGTTATTAAATGAAAGAAGGACGTTAATAAGCTAGTACTAAAATTTTAATTTAAAAAAATGTGTTTTACTATAAAAATGGTATCGAGTTGACTGGAAACAGATTACTGGTAAGAACAGAACGTTGGACTCCTTTCATAATAGACAGATGCATTTTCTCTCCAGTTTAAATTTATTCTCAACGAATAGTTTTAAGATATGTTCATTTGTGGGTTCACAAGAAAAGGAAGGATGTGCATTTGTCTTCTATTTTTGATACAGTGCCAATGCTGCTACCTATTTTCACTCTTGTCTGTTGTGCTCTATGTTTTGAGATGAGCTAGGGTGATGATCATGTCACCAGAAGTCTTGATGACATGAATATTTGTACAAAGTAATGGTTTGTCCACATGTGGTTTGTTATGTTCATTAACCAACACAAATCTCATGAAGACTGGACTAAAACATTGTCAAAGTTTTACTTGTCTTGGTTGCTTTGCTTTTTTTTTTCCCCTCTTGAAAGTGTGTGTGTGTGGGAGGGGATACTCTGGCAGCTTCTTGCTTGATAAAGCTGCTACCAGCATCTGGAGCTAGAGGGACAGTGGCATTTTTACTTTGCTATGTCAAAGTCTCTCATTGTGTGCTGACTGCCTTGGTACGGTACTGAATGGTGGGTCAGGTGCTGGCCATGCAATGTCAACTCTACTACTACTAATACTAACTTATAGATTTTGTTTTACTTACTTTCTAAAATGGTTTCAGTCACAAAGCCTATACAACTTTTTCATAACTAAAGTATCTATCAATTTGTCCATGGTACAATTAATTCGTCCACTGTGTTGATTTTTTTAATGACATGAAATAGTGACTGTGCTTGTTAGAAGTGGGCTTTAACTTTAAAAAAAAAAGAATATTGACATGTCCGGCTTGGTGAACCAAGGAGCTACTACAATGACAAAATGCTTGATCAGCTTGGTGAACCAAGGAGCTACTACAATGACAAAATGCTTGATCGTGTATACAAATAGGTGGACCGCTGGCTGCACACTTGACATTTAATCTTAATTGTTGTGTAGTATAACTTTTGAGTAAGTTTTAAAATGTTGAACTAACTCTTTTTACTGTATTTGAAAAATGAAAGCAACTTTGTGTCATTCATCTTGAATTAGACTTTGTACATTCTCCTTCACCTCGATATTATTAGTTGGGATAAATTGCGTCCATGATGATTTAACTTATGTTACAAAGTTAAATCAAACCAATTTCAAGTTTAGGTTGTTTTCATCTTGTAAGAATATTTTTGGACGTCAGGGGTGAATAATTCTGGCTATGTTTCTATTTATTCTTTGCTATAATAATAAAACTATGTTGGTGTGTGAACCTGTTACCAATGGAATAGTACCAACAGATGTCTGTTATAGGGTTGTCTCCAATTTACTTTTGTCCATAATTGTGTGGTACTATGTGATTTAAAATAAAATAATAAATCATGATTTGTGTTAGAAACTCATGTACCTGGTATGCAATATTTTTATACAAAACATGATTTTGCAAAGATTGTAAATTGAGGGTTTATTTTGTTTAAAAAAGTAGTTTTCAAATGACCAAAACTGGACATGCAACAAAGCATTTATGTCATCTGTTCCTGAGAATATGACAAATATTTATAGACTTTATTGCACATGTCAAGAATTTAAGCAAATTATTAAATACATTTTTAATTACGAGTTAATGGAAAAACAAATCGGGTGCAGTGGTAGAAGTAGAATATTTGGATGCAGTGCACTCCTACTCACTAAACATAACTCTTATTTTCACTCCATGGATGCCACAAGCTAAGTAACATCTTAATAAAATATCCACACAATATATTTAGGAAAAGAATACTGACAAAATACATAGCCATGCATTCTCAGAATGTAAATATGGTGAAATGACAACTATAAAAGTAAAAATAACTAACACTAGAATAACACAGGTCCGCTATTAAGATCAGTGGAAACATTTTAATTTAATACCGTGAAACGGAGTGACTTGGCCTACTTTTGGCCTATAAGCATAAATTTCAACATGTTATCTGATGAAAAAACTAAAACAAAGGCGCTAATGTACAGAGTGGGTACCTGCACCTTGTTGTTATAGCTGAATTAATTCATAGTTTGGTCAGGTTAAGTTGATAATTAAGGCTTTTTGAGATTTTTTAACCTAAGGAAAAATGGGATGACTTTGACCTTTGAAAGTGAAAGTCAGCACAATGCATGTAGAATTTATAAAACCAAGCAAATAAGTCATTTTCTTGTCTGTATTTACTGTTTGATCATCATATTTTATTGTAATGAAAGGTTGGAAGAAAATATTAACACCAGACATACAAAATCCATTCACCAAGTCATCTCAAAGATTGTTATCCTCGAATCGTTTCACCGCAATTTCGCCATCACCAGGATTGGTCCAAAATAAAAATTTTAGGCCAAAACGTCTATTTTTTCTAGTTGAGGCATTCCAAAATCTGATGTCTCTTTTCTTTAGGGGCTTTACTAAGTTTACTTTAATTCTTCTGACAAAGAGCGTGCCCTCCAGTTGTTTTCTTGTGGCCACAGTAACATTTACTAAGTTTACTTTAATTCTTCTGACAAAGAGCGTGCCCTCCAGTTGTTTTCTTGTGGCCACAGTAACATTTACTAAGTTTACTTTAATTCTTCTGACAAAGAGCGTGCCCTCCAGTTGTTTTCTTGTGGCCACAGTAACATTTACTAAGTTTACTTTAATTCTTCTGACAAAGAGCGTGCCCTCCAGTTGTTTTCTTGTGGCCACAGTAACATTTACTAAGTTTACTTTAATTCTTCTGACAAAGAGCGTGCCCTCCAGTTGTTTTCTTGTGGCCACAGTAACATTTACTAAGTTTACTTTAATTCTTCTGACAAAGAGCGTGCCCTCCAGTTGTTTTCTTGTGGCCACAGTAACATTTACTAAGTTCAAAGTTATTAAATCAATGGTGTCTTTCACTTTTAGATGACTTCTATAGGCCTGGTTGAAGATTATCTTGTACAATTCATCCTTATCATTAAGCTGAGTGTCTTCAATATACTAATATAGCCTCTATAGCTTTTGTTAAAAGGAATTATCTTGGAATTATGATATGGAAAAACAAAAAAAGAGAAATCAATTTATCAGTCCGTGGGGTGACTTTGCCCCATGCTGTGAATGTGAAAGAAAAGCAATAACGATTTATTATAATTATTATTAAACTTTAACTTAACTAACAAAATAATTAACAATTTTACCACTGAAATTTCTACAAATTAAATGCATAGGCAAATAGATTATAATATCTTAAATGAAAGTTTAAACTCACCTCAATCAACAAAAATCGATGTACAGTCGAACAGTCAAATCTTATGGTTTGGCATGGTAATGAAAGGGAAACAACATAAAGCAACATTTCTGTTTTCAATACTTTCATTATAGGAAGTTTAAAAAATTAGGGGAAAGAACTCAAGAAATTCATGAAAAACAACTTTCTCAATATAAGTTTTAGCAGGCAAAGTCACCCCGTTTAAGTAAATATTTAGCAGGCAAAGTCACCCCGTTTAAGTAAAGTATTTAGCAGGCAAAGTCACCCCGTTTAAGTAAATATTTAGCAGGCAAAGTCACCCCGTTTAAGTAAAGTATTTAGCAGGCAACGTCACCCCGTTTAAGTAAAGTATTTAGCAGGCAACGTCACCCCGTTTAAGTAAAGTATTTAGCAGGCAACGTCACCCCGTTTAAGTAAAGTATTTAGCAGGCAACGTCACCCCGTTTAAGTAAAGTATTTAGCAGGCAAC
This sequence comes from Lymnaea stagnalis, assembly GCA_964033795.1. Classification (NCBI taxonomy): domain Eukaryota; kingdom Metazoa; phylum Mollusca; class Gastropoda; family Lymnaeidae; genus Lymnaea; species Lymnaea stagnalis. The sequence goes on from CAXITT010000146.1 coordinate 327,027, forward strand.
GTCACCCCGTTTAAGTAAAGTATTTAGCAGGCAACGTCACCCCGTTTAAGTAAAGTATTTAGCAGGCAACGTCACCCCGTTTAAGTAAAGTATTTAGCAGGCAACGTCACCCCGTTTAAGTAAAGTATTTAGCAGGCAACGTCACCCCGTTTAAGTAAAGTATTTAGCAGGCAACGTCACCCCGTTTAAGTAAAGTATTTAGCAGGCAACGTCACCCCGTTTAAGTAAAGTATTTAGCAGGCAACGTCACCCCGTTTAAGTAAAGTATTTAGCAGGCAACGTCACCCCGTTTAAGTAAAGTATTTAGCAGGCAACGTCACCCCGTTTAAGTAAAGTATTTAGCAGGCAACGTCACCCCGTTTAAGTAAAGTATTTAGCAGGCAACGTCACCCCGTTTAAGTAAAGTATTTAGCAGGCAACGTCACCCCGTTTAAGTAAAGTATTTAGCAGGCAACGTCACCCCGTTTAAGTAAAGTATTTAGCAGGCAACGTCACCCCGTTTAAGTAAAGTATTTAGCAGGCAACGTCACCCCGTTTAAGTAAAGTATTTAGCAGGCAACGTCACCCCGTTTAAGTAAAGTATTTAGCAGGCAACGTCACCCCGTTTAAGTAAAGTATTTAGCCCGTTTCACGGTATTTCTAAAAGTACAGATCGATAAACATATTTTTTTTCCTCATGATCAAATTCTCGAAATATTGCACAATATTATGGTATATATATATATTTCAATTTTAAGTCCGGCCCCACCTTACCCTTCTTATTTTATTGCTCATGACTGGTACATCTGAGTAATATTATAGTTTTAATATTTCTTAATATATCTATTATTAACTCGGTAGCAATGGCGTAGGCTAGGAAAGGGAGTCTTAGACTTAGAGGGGGCAAAAAGTCAAAAAGCTTTGCCCGTCCCTGTCGACACTAGCCCTTTCTCCGTTTCTCCGCTACTGATCAGTAATGACTTATCTGATTTTGAAAATGCACCAGTAATAATAAGACCGCAGACCTTTTGTTTATAGTTAGTTCTAGTTCCTCGTGGCTTGTTGATTCTCTGTTTTTGTAATTTTTAGTGATCGTTTTCTATGTGAACCGCAATAAACGGGGTAATACCACAGAACACAGTCGTGACAAGCAAAAGCTGAGTCAGAGGAAAGGAATTGAAGCGACTTCCCAAAAAATCATAGATCAACACACATATTTTTAATTAAATCATGTTAGTTTTAACGCTCCGTGAAGATGATGCAAGGGGGAGCATCTCCTTTTGCATGGCCCTACTACCGACAGTCACTAATAAAGTTCAACACTCTTAAGAGTTCGAGAGTCTATCTCTTAGGACCTCGGCCATGAAACATGGCCTAGTAGTCCCTGGGGACTCCGGCCATGCAACACGGTCTCGAGTAGGGGGCTGGGCAGTTTGCTTCCACTCATCAGGGGCAGTTTTGCGTCACCACCCACCTTTGCCCAAATGAGTCATGCGGTCTGGACGTTGGTTTGGAACGGCTTTGCTTCCTCTCCGGGGATGGTGTTGCGTTACCTCACCCCACCGTCCAGGGAGCCGTACGTTCCTTGGTGTGGCAAGGCTTAAGACCGATCATGCGAGTGACACCTCAGAACGGGTAATCCCAGCGATATAAATATAATGTGTACAGTGGTAATAAATAGTAGATTTTCTCGCCTTTCGAACGCTGTTCTCTGTAGTCCAATGGTTAATTGTCTGCGAAAATTACCACTGTATGGTTAACCAGGTTCAATACTCATATAGCCCTCACATAAGTTCACAATGTTTGCAATCTTACAATTAATGTTTAACTTTATCCACATAGACAACTTATGTAAAACTTGTAATAAACAGTCCGGAAGAGTGTGATATTAGAAAATGTGATGTAGATAATTGCCTGTGTAGATTCGTCTCAAATCACACTGACCCACGACTTCTGTTTGCCCCGAAATATTATTTGCTCTTCTTTCTACTATATAGACCTAAACTCAATTCAAATCATATTGGTTCCTCTTTCGGCCTACGTTAGACCACACACTACAGGATTATTAATACACTATTAACTATTAATACACTTAATTAAAAGCCCACACGACTTTAACCAGCATTATTTATATTAACAAGAAGACTAAATCCGGATTTTTAACACGATAAAGTAGTAAATCAGCAAAAGACCACAAAACCAGAGATATCACAATGATGACGGCAATAAATCAATTGTCATCAAATACAGAGAGTATGATGGACACAGATGAATATTGCTCAAATCTGACATTTGGGTCAAATACAGAGAGTTTGATGGATACAGACGAAAATAGCTCAAATCTGGTTACTGAGAGTATGATGGACACAGACGAATATTGCTCGAATCTGGTGTTTGAAACCAATGAAGAGAGTTGCATGGAAACGGAAGAAATGCTCTCAGATGGGATAAATATAACAAATTTAAGCGAAGAAAGTTCGATGGAAATCGACGGAAATTTGTCAAATTTGACACGTCGATCAAATTCAGGAACCATCATTGAAACGGATGCACAATGGATCCAATCAGCGAATACGGAGAATGTCATCGAAATACATGTGTCACACCATTCACCTCTTGCAATCCGTCGCGAAGAGATTAAGCTGAAGATTTCTACATCCCACATTGTTCGTCATTTATCTGATAGGACATTTAGAATGTGAAGACAACAATGTAAGAAACGTTATAAATCACGCGTAAAATGACAAAACTGATGGACGTAACAATTGAAAATGTATCTCCACACCATCCTCGTTAAATTTAATAAAATTGTCAATAAAATAACATAGTTGTTCATTTATTTCAACAATGTTTATCTGTCTTTACTCATATTTGTCTCGTCTGTGTGTAAGTTGGCAAATACGATAACATGAGCTATCTTAAATTTCTTAATATTACTTCAATACTTTGGAGAGAACATTCAACCATTCTTTATTTTCTCCATAATCTCCTAGTTGTCCTGGTTGTTTCCTGATCGTACGAGTTCACATACGACCACGCATTGGCCGTCGTAGTCGTATGCTTACTTGGATTTGGAGACGAGAAGGTGCCGAGGTAGTCTGTAAGGCAAGATTTGCCGACGTTACCTTGATAGTCATAGCAACAGATAATGGTTCTATCGTGTGGTGGTCATTTTAAAAATGTCAAAGATTTGTTGTTGGTAAATCTGACACCTCCGAATTTCTTCGGGGGTGTGCTCGCCAACCCAGATGGGTCGGGTCACAGCGAAGACCGACAGTCACTAGGTAGTGAACTTGTATTAATTCTCAATCACAATCATATTACGACCATCCATAAATTAATCAATGCTATTTTGGCATACACACACCTCCCCCCTCCCCCATCGTCACCTATTGGTCGCAAAATTCGGACACCATCACCCTAAAAAAAAACCCCCCCCCCCCCCCCCATGTTGGTCATGAATTCACCTTACTTATTAAAAAAAAATTTTGAGTCATCCTTTTTTTATCGCCAATTAACATTGCTGGGATTTCCCGTTTATGAGACGTTGCAAAAGTTTCATTGGCTTAAGACCGATCATGCGAGTGACACCTCAGAACGGGTAATCCCAGCGATATAAATATAATGTGTACAGTGGTAATAAATAGTAGATTTTGTCTCCTTTCGAAAGCCGTTCTCTGTGGTCCAATGGTTAATTGTCTGCGAAAATTACCACAGTATGGTTACCCAGGTTCAATACTCATATAGCCCTCACATAAGTTCACAATGTTTGCAATCTTACAATTAATGTATAACTTCATCCACATAGACAACTTATGTAAAACTTGTAATAAACAGTCCGGAAGAGTGTGATATTAGAAAATGTGATGTAGATAATTGCCTATGTAGATTCGTCTCAAATCACACTGACCCACGTGACCCACGACAAATATTATTTGCTCCGAAATATTATTTGCTCTTCTTTCTACTATATAAACTCAATTCAAATCATATTGGTTCCTCTTTCGTCCTATGTTAGACCACACACTACAGGATTATTAATACACTTTCTTCAGTAAAATTAAAAGCCCACACGACTTTAACCAGCATTATTTATATTAACAAGAAGACTAAATCGGGATCTTTAACACGATAAAGTAGTAAATCAGCATTCTTTATCTAAGACCACAAAACCAGAGATATCACAATGATGACGGCAATGAATCCATTGTCATCAAATACAGAGAGTATGATGGACACAGATGAATATTGCTCAATTCTGACATTTGGGTCAAATACAGAGAGTTTGATGGATACAGACGAAAATAGCTCAAATCTGGTTACTGAGAGTATGATGGACACAGACGAATATTGCTCGAATCTGGTGTTTGAAACCAATGAAGAGAGTTGCATGGAAACGGAAGAAATGCTCTCAGATGTTATAAATATAACAAATTTAAGCGAAGAAAGTTCGATGGAAATGGACGGAAATGTGTCAAATTTGACACGTCGATCAAATTCAGGGACCATCATTGAAACGGATGCACAATGGATCCAATCAGCGAATACGGAGAGCGTCATCGAAATACATGTGTCACACCATTCACCTCTTGCAATCCACCGCGAAGAGATTAAGCTGAAGATTTCTACATCCCACATTGGTCGTCATTTATCTGATGGGACATTTAGAATGTGAAGACAACACTGTAAGAAACGTTATAAATCACGCGTAAAATGACAAAACTGATGGACCTAACAATTGAAAATGTATCTCCACACCATCCTCGTTAAATTTAATAAAATTGTCCTCAATAAAATAACATAGTTGTTCATTTATTTCAACAATGTTTATCTGTCTTTACTCATATTTGTCTCGTCTGTGTGTAAGTTGGCAAATACGATAACATGAGCTATCTTAAATTTCTTGATATTACTTCAATACTTTGGAGAGAACATTCAACCATTCTTTATGTTCTCCATAATCTCCTAGTTGTCCTGGTTGTTTCCTGATCGTACGAGTTCACATACGACCACGCATTGGCCGTCGTAGTCGTATGCTTACTTGGATTTGGAGATGATAAGGTGCCGAGGTAGTCTGTAAGGCAAGATTTGCCGACGTTAAAATGATTTTCATAGCAACAGATAATTGTTCTATCATGTGGTGGTCATTTTAATAATGTCAAAGATTTGTTGTTGGTAAATCTTAAATTGACGGTCTTTATACCCAACTTAAATCTATCTTAAATGGTGTAGTAATGCTCATGTCAAGACTTTCATACATGTTGCTATATGCGAACATAATAAAAATGGATATTTTCATTAGATAAATGAATGTATTTTTCAAAGTTATGCCAGAAAATATCTTCCTATACATGTGCCTTTGATATTTGGCGCATGTCGACAAAAGAGCTGGATTCACCACTTCAGGGGCCGTTTCTAATAATTCTTCGAGTTAACTACACCAGGGAGCGAGCACAGTATGTATAGATGTAGTAGTAGTAGTGTAGTAGTGAAAAAACCAGGGAGCGAGCGCAGTATGTATAGATTGATATATTTTGATTTTTCCAAACGCTTAGGCCAAGAACGTTCTATAGGTAATACTCAAACTGCATAATAACTCTACTGCTATCAACAACATTCATGCAAAATAGAGTACCTGGAGCCGCGGAGCCATTACAGTTATATAGGCTACCTGAAGCCGCGGAGCCTATATATAGAGCTACCTGGAGCCTCGGAGCCATTACAATTATATAGGGCTACCTGGAGCCGCGGAGCCTATATATAGAGCTACCTGGAGCCGCGGAGCCTTGATGTAGCTCTCTGGATCCGCGGAGCCCTTATATAGCGGTACCTGGAGCCGCGGAGCCCTTATATAGTGGTACCTGGAGCGGCGGAATCTTGATGTAGCTCTCTGGAGCCGCGGAGCCCTTATATAGCGGTACCTGGAGCCGCGGAGCCCTTTTAAGTATACAGCGTAGCGGTGGATCAATGAGTAGTAGCAGTAGTAGTAGTGGTAGCAGTAGTAGTAGTAGACTGGTAGTTCAAGTATTTTCAAAGTTATGCCACAAAATATCTTCCCATACTTGTGCCTTTGATATTTGGCGCCTGTCGACAAAAGAGCTGGATTCACCATTGATTTTTCCAAACGCTTAGGCCAAGAACGTTCTATAGGTAATACTCAAACTGCATAATAACTCTACTGCTATCAACAACATTCATGCAAAATGATAGTCAAAAACATCTTTGTATTTGTATTAGATTTTTGTTTAATATTTTCTTGACTATATGACCACTACAATCTGTTGAGATTAAAATTGGTTGAAGTAAATACCGGTAGTCCAAAATGAGCACATAGTCTATTAATTAACATGTTGGCAAAGCACATTATGATTACTCTTATGACATTTCCAATGTGAATAGTAAGTGTATTGACAAGTGCATCTTTCTCATCAAATAAACGATATGTTAAATCTGTCTTAAATGGTGTAGTAATGCTCATGTCAAGACTTTCATACATGTTGCTATATGCGAACATAATAAAAATGGATATTTTCATTAGATACATGAATGTATTTTTCAAAGTTATGCCAGAAAATATCTTCCTATACATTTCGCTTTGATATTTGGCGAATGTCGACAAAAGAGCTGGATTCACCACTTCAGGGGCCGTTTCTAATGTATCTTCGAGATCACAGTTTGTCATGTCGACGATCTCAAAGTCTGTATTCAATGGAAAAAAGTCTACCGGCTCCATTGAGGATGATCGTGATACACTGTTACCAAACTTAGTTCTAAACAAACTAATAATCTTGACATTAGGTTTTTTCTTCAATTTAAATTCAAAACCGTAACAGTGTAGTAGAAGCAGTAGTAGTAGTAGAAGCAGTAGTAGTAGTGATAGCAGTAGTAGTAGTAGACTGGTAGTTCAAGTAGTACTAGTGAAAAAAACAGGGAGCGAACGCAATTTCAAATAATTAACTATTTTGTCATTGGTGACGTAGAGCGCATATTTTTCTGCAAAAGTAGTTACCATTTTTGCAGCATGGTCGATTTTGTTACCAGCAGAGGATTTATTCTGTTATATCAGTAAGTACTTTAGCTTAGTCTTAGTATTATTTAGTGTAAAATCGTACCACATAGCAGTTTCTCGTACCAATGCTTCAATTATTCACCCACGGGAATAACTTTATTTCGTTAATAATAGCAATTTCTCTTAAAATTTATCGATTTAACCCTTTGGAGGGTGTAAGAAAATGAAAATGTCTGTTTTCACCAGTTGCCAACATCCCCCCACCCCTCCTCCTCTCACAAAAAAATTATGGGTTGTCGGAAACGACTCTTGCTATCACTTTAATATTTTATTCAACTTGAAAAATCATTGAAACACCGTTAATGAATGAATGGGAAACAGATTTTTAAACTATTCTTAAAAATACATTCTGGTTGGGGGTCTGCCAGCTCATAAATACATTCTGGTTGGGGGTCTGCCAGCTCATAAATACATTCTGGTTGGGGTTCTGCCAGCTCATAAATACATTCTGGTTGGGGGGTCTGCCAGCTCATAAATACATTCTGGTTGGGGTGCTGCCAGCTCATAGATACATTCTGGTCGGGGGTCTGCCAGCTCTAAGGTACATTTTCGTTTGGGGTCTGCCAGCTCATAGATACATTCTGGTTGGGGGTCTGCCAGCTCATAGATACATTCTGGTTGGGGGTCTGCCAGCTCATAGATACATTCTGGTTGGGGGTCTGCCAGCTCTAAGGTACATTTTGGTTGGGGGTCTGCCAGCTCATAGATACATTCTGGTTGGGGGTCTGCCAGCTCATAAATACATTCTGGTTGGGGGTCTGCCAGTTCATAGATACATTCTGGTTGGGGGTCTGCCAGCTCATAGATACATTCTGGTTGGGGACCTGCCAGCTCATAAATACATTCTGGTTGGGGGTCTGCCAGCTCATAGATACATTCTGGTTGGGGGTCTGCCAGCTCAGAGGTTAAAGATTTTGGGCCACTGCCAATGAATTTCGTCCATGTCATGAGTCATGTAAATTGGTTTATAAATAAAAATATAAATACCTTATCCTTAGTAAGTCTTAGGCCTCAATTCTCACTTATAATAAATTATAATTAGTTATTATATTTTTAGAAATATATCATATATTATTAATGTTAATATCTATTGCTAAATGAATGTGTGAGTGTGAATATATAATTAAGTTTTAGGTTAATTCATTAGTATTATCATTATTCATAATATTGTAGTAGTGTGTGTGTGGTGGGTGACGTAGGTGCTTGGGTGTACCAAGGCTGCCACTGACAGTTACTAATAAACAAATGAAGAAATGCAGGTCTCGATGACTATAGCTTTATTAATGCTCTACAAAGCAATCCACTATGATACAAAAAGGCCAACATTTGTTATAATTAAGAAAAAGATGTAAGAAAATGTCCACTATGAAGAAAAAGGACAATATAGAGCGTTCAAATGGGCCGCACTGAACAAAGGCACACTGCAGGTATGCTGACCAATCTCGAATGACCCCTACTTAGTGTGCTCCCCTTTATAAAGCCGTGCGCGGACATATGAGAGAGCCCCTCCGTCAGACCTAAACCAAGTCGGTCTACGTTTTGCCTTCTGGCCAGTTTCCTGGGGTAAAATGACTAATTCTGGGGACTACTCCCGAGTAATAATTAAAATCTTTGTCCACATCCCTAACGACTTATATGTGATCTGTGCAGTTTTGTCTTAGCTATCTAAGATGCTATTTTATATTTTTATGAGTTAAATGGTTTTTGAGATATTTTAACTAGAAGGTGTGGGGACCACTATAGATGAAGGCGAAAACACCTTTAAAGACTAAATGTTAAAATATCCTCCAACGATGGAAACTTGTAAATATGCTAAGGTATAGTGAATAAAATCCCCTTTCTAACTAGATATAATTTATAACTTAATACGCTAGGGTTCCCGAGAAATAAATTATTGA
>CAXITT010000146.1:336617-367506 GCA_964033795.1 Lymnaea stagnalis
ATCCGGCCGAAAGTTACTCAGGTTTTCAGTCATTTAATACTAAGCGAAAGCGATATTTAACAAAAAACTAAGCGACATTTAAGAACAAATTAAGCGATCTTTGAGAACAAACTAAATGATATTTAACAACAAACTAAACGACATTTATGAACAAACTAAACGATCTTTAAAACAAACTAAGCGATCTTTAAGAACTATATAAGCGATCTTTAATAACAAACTAAACGATCTTAAAGAACAAACTAAACGATTTTTAAGACCGAACTAAATGATCTTTAAGAACAAAACAAATGATCTTTAATGATTTATAAGAATAAACTAAGCGATCTTTAACAGAAGACTAAATGTTCTTTAATAAAAACAAACTGAAAGATCTTTAAGAACAAACTAAGCGATCTTTATGAAAAAACTAAGCGAATTTACAACAAACTAAGCGATCTTTATGAACAAACTAAACGATCTTTAACAACAAACCAGGCGATCTTTTTGGAACAAACTAAAGGACCTTTGACGACAAACTAAACGATCTTTAACGACAAACTAAACGATCTTTAACAACAAACTAAACAATCTTTAACAACAAACTAAACGATCTTTAACAACAAACTAAACGATCTTTAAGAACAAACTAAACGATCTTTAACAACAAACTAAACGATCTTTAAGAACAAACTAAACGATCTTTAAGAACAAACTAAACGATCTTTAAGAACAAACTAAACGATCTTTAACAACAAACTAAACGATCTTTAAGAACAAACTAAACGATCTTTAAGAACAAACTAAACGATCTTTAACAACAAACTAAACAATCTTTAACAACAAACTAAACAATCTTTAACAACAAACTAAACGATCTTTAACAACAAACTAAACGGTCTTTAACAACAAACTAAGCGATCTTTAACAACAAACTAAGCGATCTTTAAGAACAAATTAAGTGATCTTTTAGAACCCCATTTTTTAGAGACCCGCTTTCAAAAAAATAATATTTTGCATTAATTTCCCCTCCTCCCCCCACCCCCCAATTTCTGCCAAATTTTCTCCTACCATACGAATTTGAAAAAAAATTGTAAATCAATTTAAATTTAAATTAGTTTTATATTAAAATGGTAAAATCCAAAGTATTCATTAGATCAAGGGTATCAAACTCAAATTATGGGGGGGAGGTAGTGTCTGAATGAGAGTGGGCCGCATCAAGTAATCCACAAAAAAGCGATTACAACTGTTACAGCTGGTCAACCTTTATAAATAACAAAAAAATCATTAAGGGTTCTCAAGGACTAGGATTCAGGTTTTCTAACAAAAGCGCACATCACGCCCTTTGCGCGAGAGAAGCCGGCCGTATAGTGACCGTCCGGGTGGGGGGTGGGGGGGGGAAGGTGATAGGGATTACGCACCGCGCGAGCTGGATCCAGTGCTACTACACACCGCGCGACCTCGCGTTGGGCGCCAAACATGGTTTTCGTACTAATAGCGGTTGTCTCAAAATAACGGGTCGAATGGCGGGTTTCCAACTAACGGGGCATGCACTGCCACAATATGATTATATTATAAATTATTACTATGAATAATGTTATTGATACCGGTACGCCAAGCCTAAAAAATATTTTTATTATTTATTTTTAGGTCATTTATCATTCATTTGGCAGTTTCAAAGATTCTTAGAATGTCTACCAAAGTTGAAACATCTGATTTTAATAATTTTGTGGCAAGCCTTGCTCAAGGGGCTGCCATCAAGGTAGAGGCCGACCCAATTTCGGCTTCGGTTTCGGCGCCGAAAGTGGCCATTTTATCACTTTCGGCCAAGTTTCGGTTTCGGCCGAAACTGGAAAGTTAACTTTCGGCTTAATTTCGGTTTCGGCCCAAAGAGAAAAGTTAACTTTCGGTTTTTCTTCGGTTTCGGCCGAAATTGACTTTGACTTTCGGCCATCCGGCCGAAAGTTACTCAGGTTTTCAGTCATTTAATACTAAGCGAAAGCGATATTTAACAAAAAACTAAGCGACATTTAAGAACAAATTAAGCGATCTTTGAGAACAAACTAAATGATATTTAACAACAAACTAAACGACATTTATGAACAAACTAAACGATCTTTAAAACAAACTAAGCGATCTTTAAGAACTATATAAGCGATCTTTAATAACAAACTAAACGATCTTAAAGAACAAACTAAACGATTTTTAAGACCGAACTAAATGATCTTTAAGAACAAAACAAATGATCTTTAATGATTTATAAGAATAAACTAAGCGATCTTTAACAGAAGACATCAAACTCAAATTATGGGGGGGGGGCGCAGGAGGTAGTGTCTGAATGAGAGTGGGCCGCATCAAGTAATCCACAAAAAAGCGATTACAACTGTTACAGCTGGTCAACCTTTATAAATAACAAAAAAATCATTAAGGGTTCTCAAGGACTAGGATTCACTTTCATCCACCTACTCACTGTTGCCAGAGAGCTGGCATACAAAATAATATATAGAGACATTAAAAAAAAATATCAGAATTAGATTAGTCGGTGAGATTCGACTGAAACCGTCGCGGAGAGTCACGTTATATATATGAGAATGGGGGAAACGGGCCGGCGAATTTACACTAAACTTTTCTGTCATGTAGCGGACCGCAAAATATCGTCTTGCGGGTCACAAATGGCTCGCTGGCCGCGAGTTTGAGAACCCTAAATTAGATTTTTATTTATTAATATTTACGATTATCTCATTTTTATAAAAAGAATGTAAATATTTATATTTTCCCACATCATTTTCGATGTAAGCAGAATGTAGGCGGGAAAAAAATGTCAAAATATCTTAATATTTCATTTTCGGTTTCGGCTTCGGTTTCGGCCGAAATTCATTTTTAACTTTCGGCTTTACTTCGGTTTTGGCCGAAATCAGAAAATCACTTTCGGTCGGTCTCTACACCAAGGTATATAGGAATGGTAATGCTGTCTTTCTTTACAACAAGGGAACCAACAGGAATGAAGCATGCTGCACCTGTACTTGATGAGTGCTTCATGCAAAAGGAAATGCAGCTATGTGTCAAACAAGCTTGCTATTTATAGCCATCTGACAAAATTAGAAAGTAGGCTATTAAGTTTGAAAAGGAAACTAAAGGTCAACTGGAATAATATTCATATTCAAAACTTTTTCTTGCAGCCACTTAAAGCACCAGTTTCCAAAGAGAAGCAGCCATTGCCTTCCACCAGCTCTGTTGTTGTTATAGCTTCAGAACAATGATGAGGTTTTTTTTTAATTTCCACAGGAACCTCAACAAAAGGGAACATCGGGTATGCCAGATTGTTTTCTTCCACAGATTGCTCAGCAGCAGATGGAGGCTCCACTGCCATTACAGAAGTTGCACTCTGACTGTATCCAGTGCAACTTAATTAGGAAAAGGTTTGTAGCCAGGAACCGGTCCTTAGAGGACAAGGTAAGGAGAGTTAAATTGAATGCCAAGTCTTTCTGCAGGTCCCCTGAGATGAGAGTGTGGACTCAGGCTATTAAGAGAAAGACGGTAAGGATTGAGACACTTAAGCGAGAGAAGACAGCACTTGGAATGACAACTGGGAGCATCAGCAACCAAGATGAAAAGGTGTACTTAGCAGAAGCAGACGTATGCTGCGGAAGAAGGTCACCAAATTACAGCAGGAGGGGTTACACTAAAGGGAACGAGAGAGGCACTCTTGAAGGTGGATGAACTGATGGAGGTGTTTGAGAAGGGTAAAGTAAACATTACCACATCTGCAAAATCACCAGGCACCCAAGGTATAGTTCGTAGGCAACGATATATATATAATACCTCCCATGAGGAAATGTATTTATCATTGCATTTTAAACCAGGTGCCTGTGGATAAAGCTGGAACAATGATTGACTTCATCTTCCAAGAGCTGGCTGGACAGACCTTGTCAGACATCCCCAGTGCATCCACACCAGCATCCATGACATGTAAGCTGGGAATCCTCTCTGACCTTCAAGTCGGTGAAGTATTGTTTAAGGCTAATAATGTGATTTTATCCTGAGACGCTACACCACTTAAAGGACAGCACAGTAACGCTTGTAACATTTCAGCTGATGGGCAGAACCTGACTCTCCAAACAGCAGGAATAGCAGTTGGTAAGACAGAGGATCACTTGGAGCAAGTCATGAATGTGATTCAGGATGTTGCCTCTGTGTACTCAAGCTTCCATAAAATTCAGCAGCAAATGGTTCTGTATTTTTTAAATCTCTCTCTCCAGGCAATGCTAAGTGATCGAGCCCGGGTGAAAAAGTGTGTGTCTCAGCAACTGGAAGAGAGCCTAGGCAAGAAACTAGTGCAGCTGAAGTGCCACTTACACCCACTGGATGGCATGGCTACCCAGGCCAGGAAGGAGCTCAAAGCTTTAGACGTTGAGTGGGAGATTAAGGGTAATGTTTTTGGAAGCGAAGGCTGCGCAGCTAATTTGGTTTATGCTATGTCTAAATTGAGGTAAATATAAACATTATCATTTTGTATATTCTATTCAATTTTTGTAAAAATGTTGTGTTTTAAATGTATGTTCCTTTAAACCTTTACGGGGCAGAGCGGCCGAAAACATCTTAACCACTTAAAGGGCAAAACGCCCAAAAAGCGTCCGTGATCACAGAGTTGTTTTCTCGTGACCTCGGAGGCTTTGCGAGAGTTCCTATTGTTTACATCCGGTTTTTCAGATAGCTAAATAGAGCAGGCGCCAGTTACAAGTATTTAATCGATTTTTCGGTAGTTTTAGGGGTTTAAAAAAAAAAAAACTTTTTCGAAATGGATTTTGCCGATTATTTGCGGACCATTATTTGCATATTATTCGAGTGATAGCTGAGATTTCGCTGGATTCAATTTAAGTGACATTTAAGTGCATGAATTGACTGTAAATTGGAACTAGATATTAATATTATTAGTAATATTAGTGAACTCAGCGTAGTAGGCAGTGTTGAATTTTTAATTTTACAAACTTCAATTTTGTAGCAGTGTTTTTCAATAGTATAGTAAATAGATGACTCACAATCACAACCAATATGTTTTTTTTTCTTCAAATATTTGTGTTCATATGAGGATTAATGGCAATATGTGAGTACAATAATAAATCTGCATTCATTTTCCTTTATTTTGCTTTTTATTTCACACAAATTTGTTGACTAACACCTTAAATTTGATTTGTTTTGTAAAGTCACCCTAAATCTTAATAAAAAACGGAAAAGTGGTGCCCGTTCAGGACATGCAAGAGGAAGTACCTATGCCCCGTAAAGGGTTAAATTTGAAATACTAAAATTTTTCTCTACATCTACAGATGCACAATAAAATCAGGGTTTAAGGCCTTCCTTGAGTGATCTAAGCTAAACCCAGGAGTCATAGTACGCTATGTGGGGGGGAACAGACTCCACGTTCTGTTCCACCTGGCTGGGATCATTGTCCACCTGATGGATCTGCTATCCCAGTACTTGACTAAGTACTCAACTGCTATGGGGTTGTGATCGGTCATTATGAAGGACCTCGACAACCCAAACATTTTTCTGCAGTTGAGAGCTATAGGTAAATGTATATATTTTAAAAATATTGTAGTTGTGAAATGTTACAATATCTCATGTAGTTTATCAATATTTTACATGTTGTTATTGTTTCCTAAATTTTGATATATTTTATATGGTAGGTCTCTTTGGGAAGCTCTGAACTGGCCACTGGATGACCAAATTCTACAAGAATCCTGGTGGATTTAAGCATTTGGAAATGGTATGTGTTCTTATTTGGCTATAACCATTCACCACCTTTACCATTTTCTTTAAATATTACGTGGCCCATTAAGAAGCCCATTATTTTCTTTTAATCACAGACTCCACTAATCAAAACGTGCATTCTCATGTTGAAGGAGATTGAAGACAACCCCACCTTGGTCCTCACCATGGACCATGATGTGTTCAACAACCAGCTGGAGGGGGACGATGTCCTGCTGAAGACAACCCCCACCTTGGTCCTAACGATGGACCATGACGTGTTCAACAACCAGCTGCAGGTGGACGATGTCCTGCTGAAGCTGAGGAGCAACTCCAAGGAGACATCACAATGGTTTAATTTTACCATTTCTTTACGTGCAAAATATTTTTTAAATGTTCTAAATAGGCAGCTGGGGTATTACACTGATGGTGAGCTGTTGGCCAAGACTTCATCTGCTCCAGTTCACAACATCTTCCTGTGAGCATGTGTTGGGTATGGTGGATGCCCAGGTTAAGAGAGCACCCAACGCATCCATGGCTTTTGTTGATGCCAAGGTGAAGTGTCAGGCCAATAAGACAATGGAATGGTTGGTAGGGAAACCCAGTTCAGAGCAGAGTTGAAGTGAAGTGTCAGGCCAATAAGACAATGGAATGGTTGGTAGGGAAACCCAGTTCAGAGCAGAGTTGAAGTGAAGTGTCAGGCCAATAAGACAATGGAATGGTTGGTAGGGAAACCCAGTTCCGAGCAGAGTTGAAGTGAAGTGTCAGGCCAATAAGACAATGGAATGGTTGGTAGGGAAACTCAGTTCAGAACAGGGGAGGATGATTTCTTTTGTAATTAACTTTACATGTAGGCAGGTTTAAGTTCTTAAGTGTACGGATAAGTTAATGAGACAGTTGGTTATTTTTTAGACAGACAGAATTAGTGCAGAAAAGGGATTAGACAGATAGAAAAAAGTTAGAAAGAAACATTAGAAACTGTCTGGAAACTGGATTGAGGTTGGATGATGATGTTTTTTCTAGTCTTCTCCCAGGTACTAAAGAAAATTTTAATGAATTGTTTCAGAATTCTGTAGACTGCCTGCCCTTACCTAACAGGCATGTTTGGCATGTAGATGGAGAAGACAAGGTCTTTGAGGGGGAAGTAGTTGCAGTGGTAACAAAAAAAACAAACAAGTGTTGTCGTGTAGTTTTTAGTGTAGATGACATTCAGGTTATTCCAGTTACTTTTTTAATTGCAGATGCCCTAATGGGAAATTTTCATTTCAGTTAGATAATTTCAAAATTTGTTGCTGTTTGCTTTTGTCTATGGGTACATTAAAAAACATTTTGCTAATTTTTTTTCCTTTTCAGCATCCTTTGTTCACATTTAATTTTCAATGCCACTGTTAATAATTTTTAGATTCAGAAAAAAATTTTGTAGATACTTTCACAATGTATTAACTATTGATTTTGTTGATAAGTTTAAAATTGATTACTTTTTTTAAATACTTTTCCCAGTTTTCTTTTTCAGGCTACTAATTTGTTCACTCTCATGCTAGAGTTAATAATTGTTACCATTTATTTATAGATTTTATTGTGTAAATACTTAAAAATAGTGTGAACCCTTGATTTTGTTGTTTAATTTTGACGAGATTATTTTTTTTTAATACCTCCTATATTCCATTTTTCTATTTCAGGCTCTTATAATAACTTTTTATCCTTGTGTTTTTAATGCTGTTTGCATTAATTTAGAAAACTATAATGTGGAGAGAACTATTTAATGTAGGAACCATTGATTTTTGTATTTGTTTAAAAACTTTTTTGATCTTTTGTCTCAATTAATTTTTTAATACTTTTCTTACTTTTCTTTTTCAGACTGTTTTCTTTTCTTTGAAATATTTTTTAAATAGCAACAAATTGTTTCCATTGGAAATAGTTACATTTTTTTCACAAATTTGTTTGTGTGACGGTGACAATGGTTAATGTGCTTGGTGTGACGGTGACAATGGATAATGTGCTGTGTGACGGTGACAGTGGATAATATGCTGTGTGACGGTGACAATGGATAATGTGCTGTGTGACAGTGACAATGGATAATGTGCTATGTGACGGTGACAATGGATAATGTGCTATGTGATGGTGACAATGGATTATCTGCTCTGGTGTTTAATTTTTTCTTTTTTTAAAGGTGATCTTTATTATTTGTGATGCACATTTGGATATAGCTCAGAAAAAAACATTTTGTTACAATTTGGATTATATATTTCTCTTTGTGTGACTTGGAATTAGCGTTTAGTGAACAGTTGGTGAGTTTTTTGTTTTAATTTTTATTATTCTTAAATCATAATCACATTTATATATAAAAATTAAAACCAAGTCTGGTTTGTTTGTAAAGGTAATAAATTCTCCTTTAATTCCATACCAAACTTAACATTTTCTGATGAAAAACAAAAAAGTTATGATGGTTTAGAGATAGCATTGTAGTGCCTAACAAATATGCAAAATTTGTTAATTCATCAGAATGCGGAAAATAATTCTGGCGAGAAAGATTTTATATTTTTATTAGTTACTGTTTGCATTTATTTAGAAACTTGTTTTGTGTAAATATATTAATACTTTTCACATTTTTTTTCTTCATCTTTTCTTTTACTATTTGCATTTATTTAGAAAATAATTTTTGTAAATATATTAATGTAAGAATTTTTTATTTTGACTTGATTTCTTTTTTAATAATTTTCAAATTTTTATTTTCAGGCTGTTATCTTAACCTTTAGCTAGTGCTAATTACTGTTTGCATCATATTGTAGTATTAATTATAATTAATAACAGCAATGATATAAAATTTGTTGTTACCTGACTTTTTTGTTTTTGGATTTTTTGTAATACATTTTTAACAATATTATTCACTTTTTTTTCTTTTTAGAATATTTTAAATTCTTCTTCATATACAGGTAACTGTTGATATTAGTACCAGGTATTATTAATTAATAAGAAAATTATTTTGTGTAAATATAAAGAATTGACCATTGATTTTTATTTTGTCTAGATTACCTTTTTAATACCTTTTTTCATTTTTCAGACTCTTATCTTAACCTATAAACTTTAATGCTATTGTTAAATAAAGTTGGCATTGATTTAGAATTTTATAATGTATAGTTATATTTTTTTTGTAAGAACCATTGATTTTTAAATTATTTTTATTTGATTTTGTCTTTATTACTCTAATACTTTTCCAATTTTTATTTTTCAGGCTCGTATCTTTTCTTTTAATATTAGCATTTATTTAGAATATTATTTTGTTTAAATATATTAATGCAAGAACTATTGATTTTCATTTTGACTTGATTACTTTTTAAATACTTTTCAAATTTTTAAAAATCAATCTTTGATTTTATTTATTTCAATTTTTCTTTATCAGGACACTATTTTTTGGGTATCATTTCTTTAAATGTAAGAACCTCTGACTTTTTTTTGGAGGAATACATTTTTAAAAATTATTTTCCCCCCTTTTTTTTATTTTCCAGAATATTTTAAATTTTTCATCTCATTCAGGCAGAACTATGAACCATTTTTTTGTTATCTGTTTTGACTCCATTTTTTAATAATTTATTAATATTTCTATATTTCTTTTCAGGATTTTTTCAGTATCCCATCAATTAAGTAGTAGCACTGATTTATTTCATGTAATTAGTTTATTGTATGGACCTTTGATTAAGTAGTAGCACTGATTTATTTCATGTAATTAGTTTATTTATGGACCTTTGATTAAGCAGTTGTACTGATTTATTTCATGTCTTCTTCTTCTTCTATATCTTAAGGGCCCACGATCAATGTATTGATCATTTTGGCTCCTATGCATGTAGATGGGATTTACAATGTTTCTGTTACTGGTGTTGATGAGGAAATCATGCACTAGGGGTTGGAAGGCTTGAGGCAATAGACACAAATGTGTCTAGTGTTGTCGCCTCAACCGTTCCTTTTGAAAGATTGTTCCAGTCCCTGATTGTCTTGGGCAGGAATGAGCAGCTCCTAGTGATTAGTGATTAGTTTATTGTATGGACCTTTGATTTTAAAAAACCCAAATTAAAATTTTAATTATTTTTATTTTCAGGTATTTTAAAATTCTCTACAGAACATAAAATGACAATAATTAAAATATAAATTTTATTTGATGTTCTCATTGCTTTAAAATTGAATGGACATGCGATTTTATTT
This sequence comes from Lymnaea stagnalis, assembly GCA_964033795.1. Classification (NCBI taxonomy): domain Eukaryota; kingdom Metazoa; phylum Mollusca; class Gastropoda; family Lymnaeidae; genus Lymnaea; species Lymnaea stagnalis. The sequence goes on from CAXITT010000146.1 coordinate 346,539, forward strand.
TTTTTCCTGTAAAATATTAATAAATTTTACCCCCCAAAAATTGCTTATTTTTCAAATTAAATATTTCTTCTGTAATGTGAAACGTTTGTTGTTTATTGTGTTGTATGTTGCATTGAGAAAATCTGCTGAAAATTTGGTGCCATTATCTTTAAAAATAAACAAGTTAAGGGTCAAAAAGGGAAAATAATTCAAAAGTGGGTCAAAAGTTTTTAGGATGGAATATAACTTACGTAAGGGCCATAAAAATTTTTACAAAAAAATCATAACTCTAGTTCTATAAAAGATAGAAAGATGAAATTGGTGTTGCCATAAAGCTTAAAGCCATCCCTTTAAAATGATGTATCATTCATGGCAATCGGACAATATTTAAATTTTGTGTCAACGTACCCACTTTGTAGGCAAGCCATCCAGTATTCATTATATTATAAAGTAATGCATGGCTAACCTATTTACTTTGTATGCAAAGACTAAGACAATTAGTAGGCCCAAATGTTCTTACTTTTCCTCACTGCACACAAAATATTTGTGTCTTTATTCAACGGCAAAATCTATAGTAGCAAAATAAAAGCAATTTAGAAAATTCTAAGGTGTTAAAAAATAATAAAGATTTATGGCTAAATTTGTGCAATGTGAAAGCCTTTATCTTATTTCAACTTATATTTTGTAAATATATATATATACATTTTTGGGTGGTCTCTCCAGGAATACAGTTTCTTTTTGAAGGCAGCTGAAATTGATGGATGTGACCACAGAATATGAGTCTTGTCGAAGTGTGTCAAGTTAATCATCATGGTAAATGGTATGGGTGATTTTTATATTTACTAACTATTGAACAATGCCAGGATTTGATTGCTGGAGTGTGTTATTAATTGGCATATTGTGGAGTGGTTACCTTTAGCCAATATAAGGATAATCAACTTTTTATATTTTAATGCTACAATTAAAAAGTTTAAGAAAATTATCTGTATCACTCTTGTGATTTCAAAACTTATTTCAAATTGTTGTCTTGTTAATTTGTTGTTTTCATTCATTAAAAAAAATTAATTACTGTATCTATTGGCCAATTCATTAACTCAACTTTAAGGGAACAATTGTTTGTCACAAGTTATTGGGACAAAGTGAAAGCATTCTTTCTTATTCTTATTTGGTAGAAAGAAAAACAAGACAAACGACCGATTAGCTTGACCAAACATTTTTAACAACTTTCCTAACATACAAATTATTTTCAATAAACACATTTAAAAAATGAATCCTTTTTATTTTCTTCCAACAGTTTTTCCTAGAAATAAATGGAATGCTACATGTTAGCAGATACCTCTGTCTGAAGTTAGCTCTTGGCTTGGAAAGGGACATGAATGGATAATGTTAAGTTAGTTTTGTTAACACCAAATTTTAAAAACTTGATAAGATTATAATTCAAACATTAAATTTAATTTTAAAAATAAACTATGTATGTATTTTTCTTTTTTTTTATAATCCTTTATTTACATCTATAATATATTTTAAAAAATTGTTTTCTATTTCTAGATTTTACTATATATATGACTCGATTAACAAACACGGACAGCTACCGTAATGGATGATCCATCAACAACCATTATTTTAGATCCAATGGATGATCCCACAAACAACTGTTTTATTAAATGGATGACCCATCAACAACCTCTGTTTGATCCAATGGATAACTGACTCCTTGCCATCTGATGTTAGCTTCAGTTTTTATACTGACTCTCTAAAATTTTTAAGAAATATATTTATTTTAATTTTAAAAAAAATGTTTAAACATATTATTGAAAATCTAAACACTGATTCCTACATTAAAAAAAAAACTTAAATATTTTCACATATATTTATCATAATGCATGTCATGGCTGTATCTTAATTTCTAGCTTTGTTCCTATTTTTCTAGGTTTGAGAACATCTGAAAAAAACACTGAAAAGATCTCAATTTAACTCTAGACGTTGCTTGGCTGTGTGGAATATTTTCTCATCTTGCCTCTTGTTATTTTATGAGCACACATCTCAAGTAAACAGCCTCATAATATTTTATAAAATTTATTCAATAACCCAAATTTCTTATTTTACTTAATTGGTTCAGTAACTCCTGATTTGAAAGTCATTTTTATTAGTAAAAAAATTTTTGAAAATGAAATTTATTTGTTGTAAAGAAATCTGAACATGGAAAATGCTAGATTTTGTTTCAGCTAATTTTAAGACATAAAGAGATAAAATATAATGTAATACATTGTTCATGGTGCAAATAAACTTACACTTCAATTTTTACCATGCCATATTTTCATAAAATTTCTGTATTTCAACATAAATGATTTTGATTTAAAAAAATACTCTTCTCACATTGGGATAATTGAAACAAGTTCTCAGGAAAAATTTTAACACATAAAACAGTTATTTACAATGTACCGAAATTGAAAAAAAAAATGTCTATAGGTAGCTAATGCTGGTTTTGATTTGTAGATGAAAGTTATGTTCTAATTTTATTTTATCAGTTGTAATTGGGATTTGGAATAATTTGCATCCACAAATGAGAGATTTTTTATATGTTTCTCTTGAATGATTAACATGAATTGTATAATAAAATAATTAGATTACTAATAAATTTGGTTTGGTTTGTTTTCATTTACTTTTTTCTCAATTGTTGTGTTATGTTGGATGTTGTATCAATCAAAACTTTGTCAGTCTTATGGAAAAATAAGGCTTGGACTTTGATCATTCATTATATTGTTTTATTTGGTAACAATTTAAATTATTTTATTTTTACATTAGACCTATGTACATTCAATAACTTTAAACTGCATTAATTAATTAATCTAAGTAATGTGTTTAAGACTAAATATAGAAAAAAAAATAGAAAGGAACATTTGGATGGTTAATTATTTATAAGCTTTTAAGCTACTTTTATTACTTATAAAAAAAATAAAATTGTATGTATATATATATATATACATATATATATATATATAGAAAGAGAGAGAGAGAGAGAGAGATAACAAACTAAGATCCTTTCCATGCCAACCTTGGAAAAAAACACTGAGCAGGTGTTGATTACTAATATCTCATGAAATTCAAAGTCAGTGGTAATAAATTTTTATAGTTAGACATAATTCATTCATGTAAAGTTTTCTAATGCAGTAAGGAGTGTGTTAAGCTCATTCCTGCTGCTAAAACCAGCTGTGAAAGTGAACATCTTTTTTGAGATCAAGGATAAGGAGATGAGCAAATAATCAACTAATATTAGCTATCATTGAGCACATGAGAGAAATATCTCACAAATTTTTGTAAAAGTGCTTTAGTGAATGGTCTTAAATTTTTAATATATTTGAAAAAAAAATGTTATTAAATAAGGAGAGGATAAAAAAAAAAGATCCTGATTCTAATTTTTACTGTTATCTAAAGTTTAAACTATTAATTTATTAAATAGAAAATATCAGGTAGTAGAATAAAAACTAAAATTATAATTGCCATAAATTTTCCCGATTTTAAATCCTGTTTTTAAAAGGGTTTAATTAAAATTGTTGTTACCTCCCTACCATTGATTTCATATAATTTATGATTATTTAAATTTTTTTAAAAAAAGTACGGTCAAAGAGAGGTAACCGAGAAAATAAAATATTTGAAGTATTTTTTTTACGGTCTAAGGGAAATAACTCAGCACAGAAAATTTGTCGCAAAAATTAAAAAATTTACACAAATTAAATGGGAGCTAACTGTTATAGTTTTAAGATTTTAAAAACAAATCTATGGTTGTCTCCCTTAGACCGTAAAAAAAAAAAAAGTTATAAGTTTAAAAAAAAATTAAAAATAAATAGCAGCCTCCCTATTACTGTAAGAATTGAAAGGGGATTTCGGCTGTCATTTTCGTAGATGATAAATTGGAATGATGAATCTTGCAAAATGTCCGTTTTAACCTATTAATGCTTAAAAGCTGTTAAAATGTGTGAAAGAAAGAGCATATAAAGCCTTTATCCGTCCGATTTTAGATTATGCATCTTCAGTCTGGGACCCATTTACCCAGAAGAGCATTGACAGGCTGGAGGCGGTCCAGCGACGAGCAGCACGCTTTGTCCTAAACCGCTACAGGAATACCTCTAGTGTTGGCAGCATGCTAGAAACACTAGGCTGGTCACCATGGGAGAAACGACGACGACAATCCAGGCTCTCCATGATGTACAAGATAAATAATGGGCTGGTCCACTGTTCCAGTATTAAACAGAAACTCGTCCCTCTCCCCCATAGACAGCGACGAGGCCATGACAGGATAAAGCCTTTATCCGTCCGATTTTAGATTATGCATCTTCAGTCTGGGACCCATTTACCCAGAAGAGCATTGACAGGTTGGAGGCGGTCCAGCGACGAGCAGCACGTTTTGTCCTAAACCGCTACAGGACTACCTCTAGTGTTGGCAGCATGCTAGAAACACTAGGCTGGTCACCATGGGAGAAACGACGACGACAATCCAGGCTCTCCATGATGTACAAGATAAATAATGGGCTGGTCCACTGTTCCAGTATTAAACAGAAACTCGTCCCTCTCCCCCATAGACAGCGACGAGGCCATGACAGGCAATTCAGGCTCATACCAGCAAGAAGCCAGTATGGGAGCTGCTCATTCCTGCCCAAGACAATCAGGGACTGGAACCATCTTTCAAAAGGAACAGTTGAGGCGACAACACTAGACACATTTGTGTCTATTGCCTCAAGCCTTCCAACCCCTAGTGCATGATTTCCTCATCAACACCAGTAACAGAAACATTGCAAATCTACATGCATAGGAGCCAAAATGATCAATAAATTGATCGTGGGCCCTGATATAGAAGAAGAAGAAATGGTTGTGAACAAGACCGAGTTCATGTCATTAAGATTTTCGTTCTAAATCAATGACTTTAATGGAGATCACAGCCTTGCAACTTTGTGATGATGAATACCAGGGGAAATAAAAAAGGCAAGGAAAAAGAAAGATAACACAAGCATATATTTAATTAAGTTTATATGTATTTATATTAGAGAGGCATAAGCAATTAACATATTCTGATTATATTATAATGATTATATACATATTTTGAAAGACTATTATATATAATACCAAATATATATGCTTATATTTATTTTATAATTGAAATTAAAATGTGTATATGTAAATTTTGAAACACCCATCTCAACTGTCCACCTTCTAAACATAACTTAAAAATTTGCGGGGTAGGTGGTCGGGGTGGATGGAAAAATAAGGGCAAAACAAAGTTCAAAAATACCAGGCCCGATTCCCATCACACTTAAATAAAACGCACAATTGCCACTCGGGGGGAAAGAAGACCCCCTGTATTAAGAGAGAATCCTGGTGATGAAATATCCATAAAGGATCCAGATCAGTACAAAAAGGGGAGACAACTCATGCTGAATAAAGGGAAGCAATTCACTCAAAAAAAAATTCACAACATAGCCACTTTGACAACAAAGCAAATGTTGAGTTTTAAAATAATTTTTATTTTCCCATTTTATTTTACAAAATTTTTAAATTGTGGCTTAACAATAACCCCACTATTTCCCTTGCATAATGATGAGACAAGCTTACCCTGCATTTGTCTCAAATTAAACATACATGACACAAACCCACATGTGTAATTTGATTGATGCCTTCTGGAGAACCAGAGTTGTCTCAGTCAATGGCTGCTTGAACTTGAAGAAAGAGGCTGTCAAACTAAAAACACATCAATTATAATAAGACTAGATGAGTTGAGAAAGTGAACACAACACAAAGAAAATGGAATGTGACCAAGCAGGCCATGAACTAAACACAGAATATGTGCAAGTCAGAGTGAACATGTTCTAGTGGCATTGATGTTAAAAAATCTGGACTTGGTATTTTACAGTTTGCTTTTCCATCACTGACCACAATCAATACAAAGAAACAAAAATATGTGTACAATAACACTTAGCTAAGTTACACACCTACATTTTAAATGGAATAAATCACTTAACATATGAAATGGAATAAATCACTTAACATGTTGAATGAAATACAGGTAAATGACATAACATGTTAAATGGAATAAAACACATACCAGTAACATGTTAAATGAAATAAATCACATAACATGTTAAATGGAATAAATCACATGCAATCGAACATAGTAACTTGGTAAATACACAAGCAAATTTAGTTGCCACATGTATCTGAGATAATAATTTATCTAACAGAATACAAAAAAATCAAATTTCAATGTTATACATATTTTGAAAATTCTTTCTACTTATAAATTAATGTGTAGATACATAAATGTGTTGAATAGTAAGCATTAAAGAGAAGGGGTTTTGCCTTTGTATTAATTTTTTTCTGCATATTTAAAATAATAAAAATACTATTTTGCTACACATAAACATATGACATCATATTAACTTTTTTTTCTGCACATATATCATAAAAACTATTTGTTTTTATACATATAACATCACAATATTAATTTTGCTTTTGCAACAAATTTTTCTACACTCTTGCCGATATAAATGAAGGGCCAAATATCTTTAACAAATAGAAATCTATGGAAAATATTTTGAATAATTGTCATTTCAATAGTATTTCTTTGCATAAAAACATTCAACACTTTTTTTTTTACATGTAAACCAAACGAGTGTTAAGTTAAATTCACGTTAGCAACACAAGGTAAGACTCCACCCACACCTCTAGTCCACTGTTGGGAATTCATGAAAAGTTTGAATTTATTTAAAATCTGACTTTTGGAATGTTTGTTTAGGATGCTTTGATTTTATTTGGTATTTAAAACACAGTTTATAATTATAGGGTAGCGATTTTATGACCATACCGGGTCTAAGTCTCACATCAAAACCAGGAGGTCACAGGTCATGAGAAAAAAAACACAAGTGGGGAACACAATGACTGAACAACAGACCCTCAAAGATGTTACAGAGTGTAAGCACCTAGGAAGTGAGGTCACAAGAGGTGGCAATTGTGACACTGACAATATCTTGATTATACTCTGTGCTGGAAGACCACTATCACATTAAAATGGAAGCTAGAATTTATCCAGACCAAATGCCCTTTAAGCTCCCATAGAATATTCTGACCAAAGACGATGCATTGAAAAACTGAAATGCCAATCAAGTGTAACAACCACTGAGGTAAAAAAACTTTACACTTTACTTTTGTCTGTTTTTTCTCCCCCCTTTTTAGGTAGGATATCTGTATATATATATATTATGTAAATTTAATTTATGTTTTATTTGTCTTTTTGTTGTACTGATGAAGGCATGTGCCGAAATGTATACTTTTGTATTCCGTAAAATTATCATTAAAGCTTACCTCATATTGTTATATTGACATAAATTGTTGTCTAATTAATCTGGTAAAAAACACATGCATTAAAAGCAGATCATACCCAGACTGTTTGGATACATCTATAGAATACCACCAAGCTCACTTCCCAGGACAGCCCTAAGATGGACAGAACATGGAACATATCACAGGACAGCCCTCCTAAGAAGATGGACAGAACATGGAACATATAACAGGACAGTCCTAAGAAGATGGACAGAACATGGAACATATCACAGGACAGCCCTAAGATGGACAGAACATGAAAAATGTCACAGGACATCCCTAAGATGGACAGAACATGGAACATATCACAGGACAGCCCTAAGATGGACAGAACATGGAACATATCACAGAACAGCCCTAAAATGGACAGAACATGGAACATATCACAGGACAGCCCTAAGATGGACAGAACATGGAACATATCACAGAACAGCCCTAAGATGGACAGAACATGGAACATATCACATTACAGCCCTAAGATGGACAGAACATGTAACATATCCCAAGACAGCCCTAAGAAGATGGACAGAACATGTAACATATCACAGGACAGCCCTAAGAAGATGGAAAGAACATGTAACATGGCACAGGACAGCCCTAAGAAGATGGACAGAACATGGAACATATCACAGGACAGCCCTAAACAGATGGACAGAACATATCCCAAGACAGCCCTAAGAAGATGGACAGAACATGGAACATATCACAGGACAGCCCTAAGCAGATGGACAGAACATATAACATATCACAGGACAGCCCTAAGAAGATGGACAGAAGATGTAACATATCACAGGACAGCCCTAAGATGGACAGAACATGGAACATGTCACAGGACAGCCCTAAGATGGACAGAACATGTAACATATCCCAGGACAGCCCTAAGATGGACAGAATATGGAACATATCCCAAGACAGCCCTAAGATGGACAGAACATGGAACATATTTCAAGACAGCCCTAAGATGGACAGAACATGTAACATATCCCAAGACAGCCCTAAGAAGATGGAAAGAACATGTAACATGTCACAGGACAGCCCTAAGAAGATGGAAAGAACATGGGACATATCACAGGACAGCCCTAAGATGGACAGAACATGGGACATATCACAGAACAGCCCTAAGATGGACAGAACATGGAACATATCACAGGACAGCCCTAAGATGGACAGAACATGGGACATATCACAGAACAGCCCTAAGATGGACAGAACATGGAACATATCACAGGACAGCCCTAAGATGGACAGAACATGGAACATATCACAGAACAGACCTAAGATGGACAGAACATGGAACATATCACAGGACAGCCCTAAGATGGAGAGAACATGGAACATATCACATGAAAGCCCTAAGAAGATTGACAGAACATGGAACATATCACAGGACAGCCCTAAGAAGATGGACAGAACATGGAACATATCGCAGGACAGCCCTAAGAAGATGGACAGAACATGTAACATATCACAGGACAGCCCTAAGAAGATGGACAGAACATGGAACATATCACAGGACAGCCCTAAGAAGATGGACAGAACATGGAACATATCACAGGACAGCCCTAAGATGGACAGAACATGGAACATATCACAGGACAGCTCTATGATGGACAGAACGTGTTACATAAAATTAGGGAGGACTCAAAAAGAGCTGGTACAATATAAAGAGAGGAAGAGGTGGAAAATAAACCTGATCCTGTATGAAGCTTTCTAAGAGGAGGTCAATAATTGCAAGTCTTGACCAGCAAGTGATTGTCATTCAAATCACTAAAAGCCATCTTATCAGAGCGGCAGAAGGGACAGATTGTATAGACAGTATACTTGCTCTGCAGCTATGAAGCCATCTTATCAGAGCGGCAGAAGGGACAGATTGTATAGACAGTATACTTGCTCTGCAGCTATGAAGCCATCTTATCAGAGCGGCAGAAGGGATAGATTGTATAGACAGTATACTTGCTCTGCAGCTATGAAGCCATCTTATCAGAGCGGCAGAAGGGACAGATTGTATAGACAGTATACTTGCTCTGCAGCTTTGAAGCCATCTTATCAGAGCGGCAGAAGGAATAGATTGTATAGACAGTATACTTGCTCTGCAGCTATGAAGCCATCTTATCAGAGCGGCAGAAGGGACAGATTGTATAGACAGTATACTTGCTCTGCAGCTATGAAGCCATCTTATCAGAGCGGCAGAAGGGAAAGATTGTATAGACTGTATACTTGCTCTGCAGCTATGAAGCCATCTTATCAGAGCGGCAGAAGGGATAGATTGTATAGACAGTATACTTGCTCTGCAGCTATGAAAAGTCATTTGATATGCAAATGAGGATTACAATTTTTAAAACATTCCAATTTCATACATTAATAATTAGTGCTGCGGTTTTCAACCATTTTAGCACAGCAACCTCTTGATAGCATACGCAAAGTTGTTGTAGCCCACATCGATTTTTCTATTTAACGTGAAAGGTGTGACATACAAATTTTTTTACATGTAAGATAAAGATTAAAAAAAAACACCACTTAAATTTCTGGTATTTTGTTACACCCCCCCCCCCCCAGGGCATGGCTTTCCAACCTACGGCCCGTAAAACGATTTTAAATAGCCCGCGAAAAGTTTACCTTTTTTTATGTGTTTAAAAAATAAAACATTTCATAGTAAAAATATTTTAAAATTTTTTTAAATTTAAAAAAAAAATTAAAAAAAAACCCCCCTTTAATTTTTGGTTTTTTTTTACCCCCCCCCCCCCCCAGGGCAGTGCTGTCCAACCTACGGCCCGTAAACCGATATTAAATGGCCCGCGATAAGTTTACCTTTTTTTATGTGTTTAAATAATAAAACATTTCATAGTGAAAATATTTTCAAACGACCTTCATTGATTCAGTATAGTTAGGAATTGGCGTGAGATCACAGGAGAAATTGTACCACAGAAAAGGGGGAGGTCAAAATATCTAAGGAGTGGGGCCTGACAGATAGCAGTAATTTATGTTAAGCACATCAGCAGAGCAACCATCCAGGAAAATGGGGAGACATCAAATTTGATACTGACTTCTCCTTTTTTTCTATTGCTTATCCAAGGGAGGGGTCATGGGGTGTCAGTACTAACGGCGGAGGCATTGAGAAAGATAAATAGAGAAAACAAAATTTAGTGTATGTGTAGCTATTAGATCACCGTAAAAATGTTCATGCTTTTTTTACAACGACAATAACATGACAGGAAAGTCTTGGGGTCAGAGTAATTGAGATGGGAGTTGGGGTACTAAAGGTGTCACAAATAACTACGGTGGGCGAGCGGCCCATTCAGGTTGCCATGATATTTAAACAGGTAGTCTAGCCAGGTATGGGAGAGTGTGAGTCCATCCTATATTACTGTGACATTGGGGCAAGTACCTGGTAATCTGAGATCAATGTATGAGACGTTCAATGAGTAAAGAGCAGGATACAAGCTGTGTTTGTTTCTATTTAGTGCGATTCAGACAATTAGGAATTGTGAGACAGTAGGGACGATTCATGAACGTATTAAAAAAAAGTCAAAGAATGGGTAGCCAAATGAATACAAGCAGGATACAAGCTGTGTTTGTTTCTATTTAGAGCGATTCAGACAATTAGGAATTGTGAGACAGTAGGGACGATTCATGAACGTATTAAAAAAAAGTCAAAGAATGGGTAGCCAAATGAATTATGGATGATGTATGTTTCATCTAATGAATTTCCCCAACTATGGCACTGTTGCAACAAAAAAATTGTCAAAGTATGTGGAAGCACCTATATAAGTGAAACTGGATTCTAAGTAAAGACTAACATTAAGTCCAGAGAATTTAACGCTTTGAATGGTGAACATTTAGAAGATCCAATGTGGCCAGGTGCTACTGGAAACTGCCTCAAATCAAGAAACAATAAAGTACATTTCAAAGCCCTTTATATATCATAAGCTTATTGCCACCGTTTTTATTCGCTTTATTTATATTCTTGAATATCTGATAATGTTATTGAATATATTATTATTTATGCATAATGTAAGAATAATTTCCTAAAAAGTAAAAAACAAAATTCTTTTGAGACGCCATGTGCAAATTTTTTTTAGCCCAGCGAATCAAAAAGGTTGGACAGCACTGCCTTATGGTGTCCGGACCGACAGGTTGAAAACCACTGAATTAGTGTAATAATCATACTTAAATATATATAGCAATGTCAAATGTAATGAATGCAATTATTTGGTGTCAATGGGCTCCTAATCTTGACTCCAAGATGTCCTCAGTGCCTTAGAATCCAGTGAGTCCCTCCAGTGATCATGTACTTGGTCTTTCTGATTTAGACAATCTGCTGGGTCATCCAATTTGGGTAGCTTAAATTTTATTCTATAGTTGAATCAAAAAAACAATTTAAATGCAATTAAAATTTCAGGATATTAATAAAGGTCTAAAAAACTGCATAAAATATAGAGTATATACATTTTTAAAATTTAAATATGTAAATAATTTAAGATGAACTATCATGGTATAATCTTGTCCGTAATCAAGATTTGAGTCTACTTCTGACAAGAGCCCACCACAGAGTTAATTTGCTATCTTTACACATATTAATTGCAATGAATAATGTATGAAATATTTGATATATTTTATAAACACACAAGTACCAGTACAGTGTTTATAAATTTTTTATTTGTTTTAAAGGAAAAATTGAAATTAAAATTGAATATTTAATTAAAAATAATATATTGATATTATCAGAAATAAATAGATGATATATTTGATTCAATTTATTTAAATTGACAAGTAGAGCTATATATGAGATATAGAAACTAACTTTTTAAGATAACTACCTTTTTAGCCAAGAAGGCCTGAACCACATGATTTGCTATCACATCAAGACATTTATTGTACCGCTGCCGTTGCTGTTTATTCTCCAACACAAGGGAGCACCTGCTCCATCTTTAATCTCTCCAGTGAGAGCTCAGTCTTGTCTCTAGCCTTCAAGATAAACCAACGGACGATGAGGGCTGTAGACTGACATCACAAAATATTTAGTGAAATCTTAATACAAGTGATAGAGTCATAAACAGTTTTCGTGGGAGATATCAACAGTCTGATACATAACCAACTTGCTGAGGTAAAACTGGCTATTTTAAGATCTATGCTGATGATGGGCTCCGGATGTTTGTGTAAATATCTTGTTTTTCAAGAAGGTAAATAAAATATTTTATGAAAACATTTCATGACCAAAATTTCACTATTGACTGTATTAGAATATCTAAAACTTATGTATGATGATATAACTTATATAATCAATATTAAATAAAAAGTCATTATGAATATGTAATGTGAACATTTTACCAAGGAAATTAGGCGGGGCAAGGCCATAATTGTATTGGACCATCAATAACAACTCATTATTATGGAACTTAAAATTCAGTGTATTTAAGTCTAATCTTTTATTCTGACCCATTTAAATATAAATGTTGGGTGTAACAAAAGGAGAGAAGTAGAAAAAAAAAAGCCACCAATTTGAGTCATAGTCATCAAAAGGCGGAATTTGATAGATATTTTTTTTTTTGATGACTCAGGATGACATGAAATAACAAGCTTAATGTGACAGCTGGAATAATATACTTGAAAATGACAAATCGTTTGCTTTAGCCTTCTTCAGGCAACAAAAAAATGCAGTTAAAATGTATTATGAGTTGAAAAACAAAAAATGAGAAATACAACTTCCACAAGTTAGGACCCAGGAGAAGCAGCATTTTTATAAAATTAACTTTAAATGAATCATTGTGATTTTTTTTACAATTTTTAAATTAGTTTGATAGTATGTATATTTTTGTCTATTAGGCTAATTGTACATAGTTTTTTTATAAGTCAAATTGTATATACAGATATAATCATTTCAGGTTTGTGAGAAATGATGTTTCATTTTGGAAACTGTATCAATATCACTATACAAGTACAAGTGTAACTTCAAAATTGGTTCTTCCTTTTGTGTCAAAGCAATTTAAATACTCAAAAATACTGTCTGCAGGGTTCAATTGATTTCTCCTTTGTGTTTTTATATTGATTTAATTGTAAAATTCTTGTTGGCAAAGCTTTTTCACTTTGTACTCATGTAAAATGTTGAAAACCCTATAGTCAACAGGCACATGTGGCAAAGGGACCTTTTTAGTGTGGTAAATTTTGGGTTTGGACCAATATAATTTTGTTTACGGTAAATAATACAAGTGAAAGGTGAAATAAGGTAAATATTGGATGCACAATTAAAAATTATTCTTAAACAAAGTTTATCAAAATTTCATTGTATAATAAGCATACAGTCTGACAAATGATATGGGATACATGATATATGTGCATATTTTTACAATTTTAATGTTAATTAAAGCCTTGTAAATCTGCTTCTTTATAATGAAATTTCATCCCTAAATTTGTTGAAAAAAAATATAGTTGAAGAAATTCCCTACACTAGTCTTTTCAGCTACTGGACCGGCTTATGGAAGTTAAAGCAGATGGAATTTAAAAATGTGGCAAAATATTCTGAATGACAGGTATTCTGAGGTATCTTAAAACATTGAAACTGGTAATTTCAAAATTATTTTCAATGTTTTGATCGCCTTGGCTCTGTGAATGAGAATAAAGGGCCCAACAATAAAGGCATCATTGTGATTAGGGAAAAATATTTAAACTATCACCTTTTGCTTTCATAAAATTTTATCATAAAACTATTTTTTTAATATGGTATGGTGACTACGGGGGTGGGGGTGTGTGTGTGGTAGGGGGGGGCCCACATAACCGGATTATGGAACTGGGTCTCTGAAAGTGAAGTAACGCATCAAGACAAATACATATACTGTAGATACCGAATTGTTGATGTGAAATTACAGGCATAGAATGAGTTTGGGGGTGCTTTGAGTGCCAGAATTGAAACAACAGTTGTCAACATTTTTGCAGCTTGTTAATAAAAAAAAAAGGGCATATCAAATTTTGGATAGAAGTTTGTTTAAAATTTGATTAAACATAAGAGCATAATTCTTCATTTAATTAATTATTAATATTATCAATATTAATATTTCCTTATTTATATTTTTTTAGTGTAGCAGATTTTACTTTTCACTCACCTTTGCATCTGTTGTAGCTTTTTGGAAAAAAAGTTCCTTTTCAGTCTGCCCTTATGTTCTCTCATGTGTTCTTTTCTTACTGATTATCCTGACCCAAGCTGAAAACCAAGCGGGTGATCATGTTAATTCCGCCAGGTTTGGTAACCCGTAGGGATAAGAACAGACACTACATCCTGACCTTAGCCAACGGGCCGAGAAGCAATCAGACTTGTGGGCCTCTTATTTGTTATTTTTTTACTGATCGTCCCGACCCAAGCTGAAAATCAAGCGGGTATTCATGCTCGTTCCACCAAGTTTGGTAACCCGGTGGGATAAGAACAGACACTACATCCTGACCTTAGCCAATGGGCCGAAAAGCAATCAGGCAGGACTTGTGGGGCTCTTATTTGTTCTTTTCTTACAGATTGTCCCGACCCAAGCTGAAAATCAAGCAGGTAATCATGTTCGTTCCACCAGGTTTGGTAACCAGGAATCCTGGAGGGATAAGAACAGACACTACATCCCAGTGGCGTAGCGAGGGTGCTTGGCGCCCGGGGACAAGATTCGCGCCCGGGGACAAGATCCATTTTTAGCGCCCCTTTTTCTTTTTTTCAACTCTCAAACCCATTATTTTCATCAATAAAATAATATCAAAGCACATTTTGGCGCCCTTAACTAGCTGGCGCCCGGGGACATCTGTCCCCCCCTGCCCCCACCACGCTACGCCTCTGCTACATCCTGACCTTAGCCAACGGGCCGAGAAGCAATCAGGACTTGTGGGGCTCTTTTTTGTTCTTTTCTTACCGATCGTCCTGGCCCAAGCTGAAAATCAAGCGTGTAATCATGTTCATTCCACCAGGTTTGGTAACCAGGAATGCTGGAGGGATAAGAACAGACACTACATCCTGACCTTAGCCAATGGGCCGAGAAGCAATCAGGACTTGTGGGGCTCTTATTTGTTTTGTTTTTACCGATTGTCCTGACCCAACTTGAAAATCAAGCGGGTAATCATGCTCGTTCCACCAGGTTTGGTAACCCAGAGGGGTAAGAACAGACACTACATCCTGACCTAAGCCAAGGGCCGAGAAGCAATCAGGCAGGACTTGTGAGGCTCTTAGTTGTTTTGTTTTTACCGATTGTCCCGACCCAAGCTGAAAATCAAGCAGTTAATCATGTTCGTTTCACCAGGTTTGGTAACCAGGAATCCTGGAGGGATAAGAACAGACAGTGACACTACAACCTGACCTTAGCCAACGGGCCGAGAAGCAATCAGGACTTGTGGGGCTCTTATTTGTTTTGTTTTTACCGATTGTCCTGACCCAAGCTGAAAATCAAGCGGGTATTCATGCTCGTTCCACCAGGTTTGGTAACCCAGAGGGGTAAGAACAGGCACTACATCCTGACCTAGGCCAAGGGCCGAGAAGCAATCAGGCAGGACTTGTGAGGCTCTTAGTTGTTTTGTTTTTACCGATTGTCCCGACCCAAGCTGAAAATCAAGCAGGTAATCATGTTCGTTTCACCAGGTTTGGTAACCAGGAATCCTGGAGGGATAAGAACAGACAGTGACACTACAACCTGACCTTAGCCAACGGGCCGAGAAGCAATCAGGACTTGTGGGGCTCTTAGTTGTTTTGTTTTTACCGATTGTTCCGACCCAAGCTGAAAATCAAGCAGGTAATCATGTTCGTTCCACCAGGTTTGGTAACCAGGAATCCTGGAGGGATAAGAACAGAAACTACAACCTGACCTTAGCCAACGGGCCGAGAAGCAATCAGGACTTGTGGGGCTCTTTTTTGTTCTTTTCTTACCGATCGTCCCGACCCAAGCTGAAAATCAAGCGGGTAATCATGTTCGTTCCACCAGGTTTGTTAACCCGGTGTGATAAGAACAGACACTACATCCTGATCTTAGCCAACGGGCCGAGAAGCAATCCGATTTTTTTCTTCTGGGCCTATTCAGCTAATCTCGGTGCCCATCTCTGTTAAAACAAAACCCACTAGAGAAGTGTTATAGTAGGTCGTGGTTGAAAGCATTGAAGCAAACACTACATCCGGTATACACAAGAAGTGCGGTTTCGCTAGCTGCCGAGCCACAAGTAACGACTAGTCTGCATGTAAACCTTTTTTTTTCCCCTTCTTTTTCTCACCATATTTCAGTCCAATTCTATAAAATGCACGAATTATTTTATAATATGATAAAAAAAAAATACAAAAATGTACCAATGGTTTTGGTACAATTTAAATCAAAATCATTATCGGTCAATACTTTAAAAAATGTTGATTGAGAATGCAACTGATTTAAGAAAAAGTAATGTGAATGTGAGAATTGTATTATCCCCCCAATCCCTATTTTTGCACATTAATGTCTTTGTTTTGTTTTGTGGGTAACTTCTCAGGAGGGTACAGATGAACTTTTTTTCTATGTCAACAACCCGTTCAGAAAAGAAAAAAAATAACTATTTAACTTTCCTGACATACATTGGCCGAACTCCAATGGGCTTACACACTGTGAGACAACATTTTGTTCATTTCAGCTAGAACCAAGATGATCAAGCAAATTCGATTAAATTTCCTCTGAAAGAAATGCGAACCAGAATTTGACTTTTAAAATAATTGATACAGATTTTTGAAACGGTTATTCTTTTAAGGAGTAGATAGTTTTAGTGATTTTGAACCTATTTTTAGACTGAAATTCAAGCTCAATAATTGAATAATCTACATAAGTGCAGACTAAGAGACGACATCTTTCACCTGATTTTTTGCCATGAAGTCATAAACCAGTTCAGTGATGTCGGTTACCTGAAATATATTTGAAAGAAACTTCTTCGATGGAAAGTTGATCGACGGAAATTTAATCGGACGGAAGTTCGGTCGAATTTGTTTTGTAGTTCACACGCTCAAATTTTCGTCAAATGTCTTTTGTGAACACACTATGCTGTATAGTATATAGTAAAACTAAATAATGCGTTCAAAAAGAAATTTTGAGAACATTTGAGCGTGTGAACTAAAATACAAATTCGACCAAATTTCCGTTCGACCAAATCTCCATCGATCAATTTTTACGTCGACGAAATTTCTTTCAAACAAATTTCCGGATACGAGTGATGTCATTCTGATCAAATATAACAAATGATCGACCATCTTTGACAAAATTGTCGAGGCGTCATTGTCTGCAGTTTAAAAAAGACCCACCCATAATAATAATGATACTACCATTCCCGGAGAGGAAGCAAAGCCGTTCCAACCCAACCCAAGACCCATTGGGCAAAAGGGGGGGGGGGGTTGTGACGCAAAACTGTCCCCTCATGAGTGGAAGCAAACTGCCCAACACTCCTTTACTCGAGACCGTGTTGAATGGCCGGAGTCCCCAGGGACTACTAGGCCATGTTAAAGTTTCATGGCCGAGGTCCTAAGAGATAGAATCTCGACCTCCTTAGAGTATTGATCTTTATTAGTGGTCTTATAAAGCGCAGTATTCCAGAATAGGGCAGAGCTCACCGCACTGTACAGAAAAATATTAGCAAAAGGGACATAATCATGACTTTAAATTAAAATACATTTAATGAAATGAACAGCGTGTAGCCAAAACAACAAAAACAAACGTATACTCACCCACCCCACCCCAGAACTTTTACAAGCAAACCACGGACGGCAGCCAGCAGGATCGTTTATTGGTCAGAGGAGGGGAAGTATAGTTTAAAGAGATGTGTTTTGAGTGCAGTCGCAACAATAAAAAAAAAAAAAAGAAGTACAGCAGCAAAACAGATATACATGCAGAAACGGCAGACGACTCACCGATCGCCCAAGGCTGAGATGGATCGATGATGTCGAGATGGATTTACACCAGCTGGGGTTTCGTGCATAGAGGCGGAAAGTCACGGATTGCTCCAAATGGAAGGATGTGGTGAAGCAGGCCAGTGCCCTACATGGACTGTAGCGCCACTGATGGTGATGTCCGAATGGAAGGACGTGGTGGAGCAGGCCAGTGTCCTACATGGACTGTAGCGCCACTGATGGTGATGTCCGAATGGAATGATGTGGTGGAGCAGGCCAGTGCCCTACATGGACTGTAGCGCCACTGATGGTGATGTCCAAATGGAAGGATGAGGTGGAGCAGGCCAGTGCCCTACATGGATTGTAGCGCCACTGATGATGATGTCCGAATGGAAAGATGCGGAGAAGCAGGCTAGTGCCTTACATGGACTGTAGCACAACTGATGATGATATGAGTATCTGCATTTCCACAAAATTTGTTTATGTCATATGGCGAATAGCAGAGTATGTCATATTACAGAGTATGCCATATTACAGAGTATGCCATATAGCATAGTATGACGTGTAGCAGAGTATGCAAATAACAGAGTATGTCATATAACAGAGTATGTCATATAACAGAGTATGTTACATAACAGAGTATGTTATATAGCAGAGTATACTACATTACAGAGTATGCCATAATATCAGAGTATGCCATATAAAAGAGGTTGTGATGAACCAAGAGCTGGACAATAGTCCCAGTCATTGTTAACTTGCCATATGTTGAGATCAACAAAGAGCTAGACAATAGTCCCAGTCATTGTTAACTTGCCATATGTTGAGATCAATAAAGAGCTAGACAATTTTCCCCAATGAAGGTGAATTCATTGCCTTTTTGTTGCCACTGGTTGAGATCTATCAAGAGCTAGACAACAGCGTCAATGAAGGTGAAGATGGCAGAGCAATACAGCAACTCTCATCAAATAAAACCCTAGGAAAAGATGCAAACCCCTTTCGAAATCTACAATGCATGACGCCCCGTCCCGACGATGCCATTGAGGTTATGCATTTTCCCTAGCTTAATATTGCCATCGACGACTACGACTTGGATACTGTTGACAGATTCACATATCTGGGATCCAACATATCGAGCACCCTCTCAATGGAGGATGAGATAAGTGGGAGGATAGGGAAGGCCGCAACTGTTATGGCCAGACTGAAGAAAAGAGTCTGGTCAAACGCCAAACTCACAACAAGAACTAAGCTGCAAGTGTACCAGGCCTGCGTACTGAGTACACTCCTGTATGGATGCGAGTCGTGGACCACATACTCTAACCACGAAAGAAGGCTCATTGGCTTCCACCTCAGATGCCTGCGCCATATCCTTGACATTAAATGGCAAGACAAAGTCCCCAACACGAAAGTCCTGTCCCAAACAAACATGTGTAGCGTCCCGGCCATGTTAATCCAAAGACGCCTCGGCTGGCTTGGACACGTGAAGCGAATGCAACCTGGTCGCATAATAAATAATAATAATAATAAAGTTCATTTCAAAAACACGCTTCATCCCCAAAGGCTCGAAGCGCGGTACAAAGTCAACAAAAAACAAATCTATAGTTTACCACATTTAAAACAAACGCAACACTACAAAAACTAAGTACAAGCATACAATGGCAAAGTCTTTCTAGCCATTTCAACCATAAGCAACACAGCCATTATGCATTAACTGGAAAATAATGTTGACAATCATCCCAGAAGGTGTTTGCGAAATAGATGTGTCTTTAAATCGGTTTTAAAGGACTCCAGTGTCTGGTTGTTTCTGAGATCGACAGGAAGGGCATTCCAAATTGTTGGACCAGCAAATGCGAAAGTGCGCTTTCCGTAAGTCTCAAGGCAAACACGTGGTGTCGAGAGTTTGCCACTATCGGATGAGCGGAGCTCTCTAGTGGGTACATAAGGCGTCAGCAGCTCTTTCAGATAGGACGGCGCCAGGTCATGTAAGCAGCGGTAGCACAAAGTTGCGATTTTGTACTCCATGCGAGCACGCACCGGCAGCCAGTGCAGCTCTCTCAGAAGTGTTTTTGCATGGTCAAACTTGCGTTTGCGGAGAACAATGCGAGCCGCATTATTCTGTGCTATTTGAATTTTATCCAGGAGCGTAGCTGGAAGACCCACCATGAGAGCATTGCAATAGTCCATGCGTGATAGCACAAATGCAGACATCAGCCTCTTTGTTGCATCAATTGTTAGGAAGGACCTGATGTGACTAATCCTGCGAAGCTCTAGAAAAATCGCCTTGCATAGCATGTTAATATGACTTTCAAAAGTTAGTCTTCCATCTAGGTAGACACCCAGGTACCGCACTGTTTGAGCTAACTCAATACGCACACCTGAGAGAGTAATGGATGTCGTGTTATTTGCAGATTTTTGCTTCTGAGCGGTCGCGATGGGGACATGCTATACAGCGAGCTGGCGACAGGGAAAATGTCAGTTGGACGGCCTCGTCTGAGATACTTAGACATATGCAAAAGAGACATGAAGTCGGCCAACATCGACATCTCAAACTGGGAGGAGCTGGCAGAGGATCGATCCTCATGGCGGGGCATCGTGAAGGCAGGATCACTACATGCCGAGGATCAAAACAGGGTGGAAACAGCTGCAAAAAGAGCGAGGAGGAAGGCCGGTAAATACTGCTCCACCGCATTCGTGTGTGGGAAATGTAACAGAGACTGCCATTCGAGGATTGGTCTCACCAGCCACACCAAGAGCTGCAAGCAATAAAGATAA
>CAXITT010000146.1:386697-424294 GCA_964033795.1 Lymnaea stagnalis
TTTTTTAAAAAAAAATAAAAAAAACCCCCCCCCCCCCCCGTTAAGATTTCCCAAGATTTTGCCTGATTTTCAAAATTATTCCCCAGATCCCAAGGGGGGTCGTGAATTCCCAAGATCTTGGGAAATTTCCCAAGGTGTGGTAGCCCTGTAAGACACCGCCTGGAATTTCGGAGCCATTATATAGGGTAGCGGCAGATCGAGGACATGGTTTCGGTTTAGGTTTCAGTTTCAGTTTTGGTTTAGGTTTCAGTTTCACCAAGGTGGAGCATGTCCGAAGTAAATGTTTAACTTAATATACACCGCTTTAATCCACGAAAAGCTAACGATGGCTACATCTTTCGGCCTGTGTTAGACCACACACTGCAGGATTATTAATACGTGAATCTTCAACAAACAAAAAATCCACGCGACTCTAACCAGCATTATTTACATTTAAAAATAAAACTACAGTCCACGATAATTAACTTTATTTTACAATCTTTAACACGATAAAGTTGTAGATCAGCATTCTTTATCTAAAAGACCACAAAACCAGAGATATGACAATGAGGACGGCAATAAATCATTTAGTGTCCTTACAATTGTCATCAAATACAGAGAGTTCAAATCTGACATATGGATCAAATGAAGAAAGTTTGATGAACACAGGCGAATATTGCTCAAATCTGACATATGGGTTAAATACAGAAAGTTTGATGGACACAGGCGAATAATAATACCATAATTGAAACGGGCGCCCAATGGAGCCAATCAGCGAATATGGAGAGCGTCATCGACATACATAGGCTATATCACATCTTCATACACATCTTGCAATCCAACTCACGCTTTATACATCCCACATTTGTTATCAAATGTAGAGAGTGTGGTGCAAGCAGACGAACATGTAGACACCGATCAAATACAGAGAGTTTGATTGTACCATGAAATTCTTGTGCATGTAACGACCAATGCTGATCAAAAAGTGAACATTTATAATGTGGGGACAACAGAAGGGCCCCTAAGAAACCTTATTTACCACGTACAATGACAAAGGACCTTATTTACCACGTACAATGACAAAGGACCTTATTTACCACGTACAATGACAAAGGACCTTATTTACCACGTACAATGACAAAGGACCTTATTTACCACGTACAATGACAAAGGACCTTATTTACCACGTACAATGACAAAGGACCTTATTTACCACGTACAATGACAAAGGACCTTATTTACCACGTACAATGACAAAGGACCTTATTTACCACGTACAATGACAAAGGACCTTATTTACCACGTACAATGACAAAGGACCTTATTTACCACGTACAATGACAAAGGACCTTATTTACCACGTACAATGACAAAGGACCTTATTTACCACGTACAATGACAAAGGAGGTGGGCGAAAAGAAAAATTAATAAAACTGTATTCAATAAAATAATATAGTTGTTCATTTATTTCAACATGTGTCTTTACTTATCCTCGTCTCGTCTGTGTGTAAGTTGGCAAATACGACAATATGAGGTACCGGTATCTTGAATTTCTTAATATTACTTCCATACTTTGGCGATAACATTATCCGGGTAGCAGTGAACGACCCATCGACCAACTCATTTGCTAAAAGTAGTATTTTTTTAAATAGATTCAATATTGATTCGTCCCCCTTCCCCCTGATTTTTAGCACTGCAAATAAGATGTGTGTAGTGTGCATAGGATTTTGGTAATGTTATATATGTCAAACTTAAGTCCTGCACACAACAGTGCCTGGGGGACAGTGAATGAACCACGTTAAAGAAATGATGACCACGGATCTACTAAAACCCAGTTATATTAATGTTTCCAAAGTAATATTATGTCCATGGTAGTATTATGTCCTTCTGTTTGTTAGAGAAAGGAACGTTCGATCCTAAGTCAATTTGTGCACGTTGGTAGGAGAGAAGTGCTACGACACATAATGGCTGTCTGTGTGTGCTTAATTTTGAAAGGTTAAGCTACCTTAAAAATGTCTTACGTTAGAACTTAATTAGTTCAAACATTTATAGATTTTTTTTTTTAAATCCAACTTTTAAAAAAATTTTCTTAGTAATTCTTAAAATTAAAATGTTTATATTTTGAGCTTTTATTGAATTTTCTAAAAATGATTATGGACAATTTAATAATTTAAAAACAATAAATCTCTATTTTTTTTATCAATAAAATCGTGTAAAAATATGGATGCCAAAAGTGAATCATGCCAGCTGTTTTATTGATGCTTCGTTATACACCATATGTTGGTGTGTGAATCTTTTATTAGTGAATTAGTACCAACAGATGTCTGTGTTACCCGGTTGTCTCCTCTTCACTTTGCCAAGACATGTACATTGTGCGGTATCATGTGTGATATTTAAAAATTAAATAAATAATTCTTTGAATTACATTTTGTCTGTAGCAATGCTGTTAAAAAAAACGTGAATTTGTAAAGATGGCTTTATTTGTAAATATTAGTGAATTTAGTTATAATTTTATAGTTCTTAACAGAGAATATGAGGACACATGTTATGGCAGATGCGTAGGCTTTATTTTGACGACCACCACCCGTCTTCCATGTGTTTTGCTATGATGTTGACGTCACCGAGTATGAGTTGTGTCAGTCCTACCCACCCAGCTCTTTATTGGGAAAATGTTGTTTGCGCTCCAACGCATTCTGTTTGAAAGAATGCTATTAGGTGACGCAATTTCTAGAGTTTCTTTAATAGATCATCAAGATTTAATTATCCCTAATTATAGGCAGGCAGGTTTCTTAGCAGAGAGAGAGAGAGTCTTTTGCTATATTATATATTTCTTAACATGTACCCCTTACACGAGACGTTATATAATTGTGTGTAAACAAATTAATATTTTTATTTTTGAGCAGGGTACCTTCTCACTTACTGTTCTGTAGGTTGCCGTTTCTTTATTCAAATGTAAATTTTTATAGAATTTTCATAGTATAATTAAATTAAGTATTGTTAGTTTCACTAGCTTTGATATATATATATATATATATCCTATAACATTTTTCTCATTCTTCAAAATTAACTAAGAAACTGTTGCGTCAAAAACAGATTTTTGAAATGAATTATTTAAGTTTTAATTTAAAAATTAGGTATACTTAGTTAGACTCTTTATTGCACATGTAGCATATCAATAACAACATTGGTTTACAAGTCATTTGGATAATAAGTTACAAAAATAATTAGGAATATTGGAAAATTGTTTCTTCAAATCACCGGCACATGAGAACAACCAATGTTCAGAGTCTGGCTGGCTACAGTACAAATAACAATCAGTATCTTGTTGAGGACTAAGGTGAATCTAAGTTTTGATCAAATCTAAAAATGAAAAAATTCAACTGAACTCAGAAAAAGATAATGTATCAGAATTATTATGGAACAAAATGAAAGATCGTTTTAAGATCTACAAAATTATGCTGTGAATTTTCAGCATGTTTGGAAGCAATGAATTTGTACTCTCTAAACAAACTTATTTTATCACATGGCCGTGTCACCTAATTAATGTTCACGAGTTGACAGCAAATAACTAAATACATTTTTAAAAAACCTTGTTAGAGAAAAAAAAACTTCAGACAAAAAATATAAAAAATATATAACAGAAGTTGTACAGTTAGATGTAACATATTAAAAAACAAAAAAATGTAAACATAAGTCAGTTTAAGAATACCAGCGGCAACATTTAAATTTAATTACATCAATTTGTACCAACCTGTTGGGTTTAACTGCGATTAAAATATACATTGAAGCAAACCATCAGAGCATTAACTCCCAACTTAATATTTTAGGCAGTTTAAGTTTCCCCAACAACAAATAAAAAAACACCAAAAAAAAAAACAAAACAAACCAAAGTCAAACGGGACAAGTGAAATATTTTCTAAACAGTGAAAGAGGGACAATGTTATCACCTGTTGTAGATGAAAAAAATTGTTATTAGTAACTTTCATCATCATCATGTCCCTTGGACCGTTGGGGCGCCACAGATGACATGAAAACTATCCTTCGCCATTCCTCTCCACTTCGCACAGCATCGCCTAGTTCTAGTCCCGTCCACTCTTTTAAGTTATCTTCCTCTTCTTTTCTCTCCTTTCGTTGTGCGCTGCATCATTTCTTTGGCGAGCCCTTGATTTCTTGACACGTGACCATGTATTAATGTATTAGGGGGGAAAAAATTAAGGTTAAGATTTTCTTTAACATAAAAAGTGCACTCCGCCCTTTAAAAAAAAAATTTTTTTTTTACAATACACAAAACAAAAAGTAACGAAACTGTACACATGCTAGTTACATGGTATGGCATATTAACACATAAATTCGTCAGTCAGTGACTGAATCTTATTGTTTCCATAAATGTAAGATATCTGCTATTAAAATTCATAGCCTGCACAAAGATTTTTTTATTATTTACAATCTTTCATCAACATGACATGCAACATCTGCATTTAAAAATTAATAACTTTGGGATACCTGAGCAATTGTCCACGACCAAAATATGCAAAACACCAAAGACTGCGACCAAAAGCGGTCATCCAATTCTACACGCACTTCAGTTTCTGTGCTTTTAAAGTCAATTCCATTACAAAAAATACATGGACAAACAATATTAACCAGCTTTCAAAACATTTGTCAGTGATACCTGTTCAGTAATTTGTTTCAATTAATTTTTAAAAAAAAAAAAAAATTAACTGAGTGAATGTAAAAACAATTTAAAAAAAAAAATAAATTCTGACATGAACACACATAGTTTAACATAATTTAGTTTAAAGATTCAGTGTAGTGAAAATATTTGAAGCATATGTCCCTAACTCAATGCAGGGTTGTTGAATGCAGATTTTAAGGTAATTATTCTGAACTTTTAATACTTTGATAAAAATTGAATGAACCAAAATAAATATAAAAAAAATAAAATAAACTGCTCTCTTTCATTGAGTTGTTTTCCATTTTACGCAAATAGTTTGATGACCTCCCAGAAAAAAAACAACAAAAAACAAAGTACATTAAAGTTACAAAAACCTATTGTTACATCCATCATCTGCTCTTAACATTATAGCTTTAATGATGGTATTTTGACCAATTTATTATTACATCCAAAAGTATTAAACAATATTTGAAGTATTAGTTTAGAATTGAAATAAACTATTTCATTTATAACATTTGCATCATAATAAGAAATTCTGTGTAAATCAATCACTGGCATTTAAAAAAAAAAATGTATTTGCAGAATTGATAAACAGGTCAGTAGCATGCATTAAGGTTGCATTTCTCTGGCAACAACTTTACCGGCAATGTTAGGTTTAACTCATACTTGTCCATTTAATTCATAAACCAAATTCATGAGATGTCAACCATAGTCGGGACTCTGTAGGGTCATGCAGTGGTACTGTTGGGACTCTGTGGGGTCATGCAGTGGTACTGTAGGGACTCTGTGGGGTCATGCAGTGGTACTGTCGGGACTCTGTGGGGTCATGCAGTGGTACTGTCGGGACTCTGTGGGGTCATGCAGTGGTACTGTCGGGACTCTGTGGGGTCATGCAGTGGTACTGGTTCAAGTTTGTCACTACACTGTGGTATTATTTAACTAGTACTAAAACAGAGTCACAACTCTGTGGGGGGTTATTCTGAGTAGTACTGGTACAACATAGTCACAACTCTGTGGGGGTCATGTTGAGTAGTACTGGTACAACATAGTCACAGCTCTGGCTGTCATTTAACTAGTACTGGTACAACATAGATAGTCACAACTATGTGGGGTCATGCTGAGTGGTACTGGTGTTTGTATTAATGAAGTACCTGGAAGCCAGCAGGATCTACATATATAATTAATAGAAATAACCCCTTAAACAATGGCGGCGGCCATGCATTAACTTCCCATCTATGAAAAGTTACTACAAAACATGCATTGAATTACCGGTAACACACTTTATAAGAATACCTTTTAGTGCTAACTTCTGGGAATTTTATTTTGCGCGCCTTTTGAACACAGCATTACAGCCATACAGACATACCTAGAGAATTATTATTTGTGGTAACACGCTGGCCAAGGATTGATAGTAGAGTTTGGAATTTTTTAAGATTTAGAGGTACAGTACCGGCACCTTACCAAATTAATTCCACTTAATATGTCTTGTTCTTCTATTGTATAGCAACACTGATGATGCTGAAGAGAACTGGCCTCAGCTGATATGCATTTCTAAGACATCCACAATGTTACAAGTAACACAACCACTTTAGCCTCTTCAGAGGGTAACATAATTTTTTTTTTTTGAAACAGAAATATAATCCGATCCAGTGTTTTTATACGATTCCGTTGGCACCCTTTGCCTTGCGGGCGTACACTTTCTCCCACTTGCGTAGATGGCAGGCAAAGAGGAATTGATACAGGTTCCTACACAGGCCCTCATTGAAAGGATTGTAGTCCTCATCGAGGTATTTCAGGTAAGTTATTCTCTCTCTAGATGCAGCCTCCCAGGTTGTGAGACCCTGGCAAAGAATGATTAGCGAAAAATCAATTAGTCTTTTTAAAATGCAGTTTGTGATAAAATATCTAACGTTGGCCTACAGTTGATCGTCTACTCCGTATCCATATTAAAGTCTAATGTCAGCCTACAATTCTTTCCTCAAATATATATATGTCCATATTGAAGGTGAACGTTACCTTAAACATAAGATAACTGTGAAATCCCAGAAGTCCTAACACGACCATTCCACCAATGAACAAGATGACAACATCAATGAACAAAATGGCATTGGTTTCTAGCCAGTCCGACCAGGACATTCGGAACTGAAACGCATTCCTGTGAGACGAGAGAAACAAAAAGTGTTGAGACGAGAGAAACAAAAAGTGTACACTGGGAAAAAACAACAAAGAATACTTATTGGCAACTTCTATCAATACTCTGATTTAATTTTCTGATGATTATTTTTGTGAATTTTCTGATTTTAGCTGCTCTAAGGGAAGTCAGCCATTTCGTTTGTTTTAAAATGAGATTTTTAACTCATTCCAGACGACAGCGCTACTTCCTTGCTTAATTTATATTCCCGAACAAAGAGAAATAACTCCCTTTTGCCATTGATTTACATTTGTAAAATATTTTTTTAAAGCTGCTAAATATTAATTAATTTTAATGAATTATGGTTAAATGCATCCAGAAATGAACAAGGTTTAATAAAATTATAACATTAATGGTGAACAAATAACAGGCAATGACCAAATAATTGATTTTTGTCACCTCGGATAAACTCATGCTAGATATAGACGCACTGGACTAAAGCACACATAGATGAAAGTGAAGATAAAAACTTCAAACACGAGTGTATCGAGATTACATTGCTATTTTAAAATAAAAGCGAGAGAGGTGTGTCTCTACTCGACAGGATGCATTTATTTTCAGTGAATCCATCTGTACCCTCAAGGATTTGCATTTAGTCGCAACTGTTGGAATGAGTTTAAAAATAAAAAGAACTTCTAGAACACGGCCCTGATAGATTTTAAACAAGAGTGAATCTTATTTCTAGTATCAGTGGAAAAATTTCATTGTTAACATCTTACCAGGTTATGTAGAAAGTGCTGGCGATAAGGGCA
The DNA here is from genome assembly GCA_964033795.1 of Lymnaea stagnalis. Lineage (NCBI taxonomy): Eukaryota > Metazoa > Mollusca > Gastropoda > Lymnaeidae > Lymnaea > Lymnaea stagnalis. Next base: position 394,295 of record CAXITT010000146.1, read on the forward strand.
AAGGTGGACAGCAGAAAAAGCCAGAAAAATCTGTGGTTCCTCTCCCCGATACAAGCCTCCAGCCACGGGCAGTGGTGGTCAAACTTCCTGACACACTTGTTACAGTCCTCACAGTGCTTGGTTCTCATTGGTTGCTGGAACAAAGTGGAAGTCTGTGGTGTTTACATTTAGGGAAGCATGATAATGATAAACTGAGTGACAGACAGCCAGACTGACTGACTGACTGAATGACTTTAATTTGAAGATATTGTTAACCCATCTGATAAAACATTGTCCATTAATGTAAGGTCTTTTTTTAGCCCAGAAATTTTAGAATTATGTTAAAGGAAGTTGATAGATTTTAACCATATAGTTGACAGACATTAAACATTATACATTAAACATATATAAATATTAAACATATAGTTGATAGACATTAGACATATAGTTGATGGACTATCATTACTATCAACACCATTCAAGAAATTTGAACCACTTTCATATGAAAAGCCTCAGAAAAATCCTCAACGTCAAACGGCAGCACAGCGTCCTAGACACTATGGTAACGGCACAGGCAGGTACCCCCAGCATCTTTAACATTTTGATGTGAGAATGTCAGCGGCTTGCTGGGGGACAGAAGAAATGTTTTGAAGACACACTGAAAGCGTCTTTGGAAGCGTTTCACATTGACCCAGACACATGGGAACGGTCGGCAAAGGATGGAGAATCGTGGCCTTCCTCATTACACATACGCAACACGAAGCCAACAGAACAGCAGCTGCACAGCCAAACAGACATGCCAGAAAAGAAAGCCCTAGCTAACTCGGCACCTGGAGATGTCCGTCAATCCCCTGCCCTTATTGCACAAGAATATTTCCTGCCAGGTTGGGTCTCATCAGCCATCTACCCACACACACTTAAATTCAGAGCCAGCACGAATACGATGATTTAAATAGTCATGGTTGATTTTGATGGACAAACTATATATATATATTGATGGACATTAAACTTAAACATATATTTGATATTTTAAAACATATAGCTCACAGACTGTAAACATATAGTTGATATTTTAAAATATATAGTTCACAGACATTTAAACATATAGTTGATATTTTAAAACATATCGTTCATAGACATTAAACATGTATTTGATATTTTAAAACATATAGTTCATAGACATTGAACTAATGTAATTTTGGTTTGGAAGATATCTATTTTGTGTAGTCCATGGTGTTATTTTTCTTTCAATGGCCTAAAACTATGGTTTCTTTTCTTTAATAGTCCTTTAAACCAGACTCATTCATTTAAACTAAGAATTGTAAAGTAATAGGGAACAACAACCTATGATAACACACTATTATTTCACAGTAGTCAAACACACAGTACTTCATACCATCATTTCACAGTAGTTGCACACACTGTACTTCATACCATCATTTCACAGTAGTGACACACTCGGTACTTCATACCATTATTTCACAGTAGTCACACACTCGGTACTTCATCCCTGGTTTACATTCTGTTGACAGCATGTGGCCAACCTCTTCATTGCCGTCATCCACGTTGTCGTCATTGTTGTTCCGTGCTGCCTCGACGCTCTCATCGTTGATGTCAAAGTCATCATCACTGTTGACAGTCTGCTTCGTCTGCAGCTGAAGCTGTGCGAGGACAGATCATTTTCATTTGAAAAGAAGAAAGGGGGACATTGATTTCAGTTTTACTTTTCCATCTGATCAAATCTAACGCAATATGTCATAAAAATGAATCTCATAAGCAATATTCTGCCCATCTTGCGCGGTTCCACTACAATTTGGTCAACAGCGTGTACGAGAAATTTAGCTGCACTCTTTAAAATAAAATTTAACAAACTACCAACAATGTTCTAAAATCATAAATTTAAAGTGAAAAAGGGATTTTTTTCAATTCCATGTGTCCATATGTAATGAAATCTTGGCAAAGAAGTTTTACTAAAATTGTGGTTTCCACTCTTATTACCAGTTAAAACATTGCACGACATATTTTCTTTTTAGAAAAAATAATATTTTTTAAAAATGTGATCCACGATGTGCCGAGTGCAAGGAGGTGGAGCATTTAAAAACTTTTGGAATAAATTCCTGGGGACCGTGTGGAAACAAAAGCATTAAAACTGTTGAATAAATCATGATTTTTATACCTTTTTAAAAATATTAGTTATTCCCCATCAACCTGTATCTAAGTAAATTCAGGTGACAAGGCTGTCAGAGAAACTGACAAACAAGTGTAATACTGTGAGCTGTCGCTGACACCTACAGGTACCTCTGAAACCTACCACTGAAACCCACCACTGAAACATACGACTGAAACATACCACTGAAAACTTCTTCTGAAACCTACCTCTGAAACCTACCACTGAAACCTACTTCTGAAAACTACCACTGAAACCTCTTCTGAAACTTACCAGGCACTGAAACCTCTTCTGAAACCTACCACTGAAACCTACTTCTGAAACCTACCCCTGAAACCTACCACTGAAACCTACCTCTGAAACCTACCTCGGCAACCTACCACTGAAACCTACCTCTTAAACCTACCTCGGCAACCTACCACTGAAACCTGCCACTGAACCATACAACTGAAACATACCACTGAAACATACCACTGAAACCTTCTTCTGAAACCTACCTCTGAAACCTACCACTGAAACCTACCACTCAAACATACCACTGAAACCTATCACTGAAACCTACCATTGATGCTTTGTTATACTTGGTGACTGTGATGTATCCCGGGTTGGTGAAGCAGGTCAAGAAGTACATGGCAAGTGACCACAGCACCATGAGAATATAGATGACGCCCATAGCCACATGCTCTCCGTCGATCAGACTGTGGTGTAAAACTGTTAACAAAAATGAAATGTGCTTCAATACAATTTTTCTGGGAAGGTTTTAAACAAATAAGTACCAAAAAATACTATTACTATAGACAGGAACTCCTTACATTACAGTTGCATACAGAGTAACGTCCTTCATTATAATTAGTTAAATATATTTCCTAAAAAAGTTATTTCTGTTCTGTGATATTTTGTAATCTTCATGACCCAGTTTTTAATATCCCAAACTTCAACATCATTTAAGTAATTGATAATAACTATTTTTAAATGAACATAATTTCTGGTGTTATTCAACCACATGCGACAAGTTCAAAGCTTACTGGATTCCTTAAACAATAAGGTTGCTGGCACTCCGATGACAACAAATGTATGGAAGGTTCTGACAAACAAAGTCGCACCACATTTATATTTGCTGCATTGGCACATTTTTGTGTATCAACAGGTGACCGACAGCCGACAAAACTCACTACCTGAAAACAAAACAAAAATGAAAGTAAATTATAACCGCTCAGGTGTTTCACAGAACTGAACTCTTTACATTCCTCTTTACAATTTTTCATTTTTGAAATTAACATTTCCAGTGACCTTACAAAAGAATCAATTACTTTTACAATTGATATCGCCTGTCATGTCTACATTGCAAAGCGTGAAGCATTTGGTCGCAATAGTAGCGAATGGGTTAACAATTACATTACTTAATTTAAATATACAGTGCTTTTTTGTACCAAAAAAAAATGCAGATACTCACATCTTGTTAATATTTTAGGGATCAACAACCATAATGACTTAACGTTTTAGGAGTGGTGGGCATGATTTTTATAAATAATTTTATAACTAACTATTATGGGGGTGCCAAATGACAAATTTGCGACGATAGGGAAGGAGGAGTCCAAAATCGTCCTAAATAGCATGATGTTTTTTATGGTTGGTCCCGTTATTTAAAAAAAAAAATATTTTTTTTTGCCCCTGACACTATGATTAAAAACAGTTTAAAAAATATTTTTTATCGTAGGTCATTAAAATTTGCAGTTTGGCTTTGCTTCTCAAGATCAGTTTAGGATATATCAACAGGCGTTGTCATTTTCAGGAGTTATGTCGCTGTGTCTGTTTATATTCTGACCTTTTTATTAGCAGGACAAGTGGTTGAGAAGTAATTTGTATTTTTTTCCCCACTTTACCGATTTTTATTAACCATTCAAACGCAATGGTGTAGCTAGTGTTAGTGCCACCCGAGGCCTGACAAGCTTTTTGCTGCTACCCTTCCACGAAGCAGCTTGTATGCATCGTTTCCATAATTTTTACCTGACCTGCTACATGGACAGGACGATTAAAGCGTACATGGACCAAACATAAAATTGTCAAAAGTTAGTTGGAAAATCTTGAAAAAAGGTGCCAGTAAGCAGTTCGAGTGTGTTCTATGAAAAAAAAAGCCCTGACTATGTGTATAGAGTCCATGTCTTATGCATTCCCATAGTGGGAATAACAGAAAAAAAAAAGATACAAACTCAAATAGATTAAGCATGACTAATAAAGTACACATTAACAAGCTTATTCATTAAATGGAAAAAACAAAAAATTACTGACTTTTATTTTATCATATAATAAAAATAAATAATATATAGTCCTAAAGTATAAGCCAATATAATACAGTAACTGTGACGACTACCTAAGATCTTAGATTAAGGCTATACACCAGACTTAAATATATATCTGACTGAATCAATGTTAATCTATAATTTATAGTACCGGTAGTAGTAATAAATGGTTACTGAGCTTTATATCCCCCACCACCACCAAAATTATAAGCCTTAAATTATTGCTACATTATGATTAAGTACAATTAAATGGAATTTCTAGGGTAACACCTAAAGTACAATAATTTTCATTAATAATAATAGGGTAATTTTAACTGAATAAAATAATCAGTATGTCTACCAAAAGACATGATTGGAACAGTAAAATGAACAAAGAGAGATGCTAAAATATTATGAGACTTGAGTCTTGAGAGATTTCCAATGAACTATTTGTATTAGGCCTAGATGTATGATTATGATAGGCATAACCTAGGCAAATTGAAGTGAAGGTAAAAGTGAAGCTACTTAAAAAAAACTTTGTCTCAGTAACTGACCTGATTCTTCTTTTTTCTTTCTGACTCTTACTCTGAGTCTGACTAAGTCTTATAGTTTGATTTATTTTACATTATTCATTATTATTATACTTAGAGTGTTAAACTATTTAATTGAGTCTCTTTAGTAGACCTATATTTATATTGTTGGCATTCCTCAGAATGACGGTCCCAAATTAAAAATATAATACTATTCGTGAGAAAGTGTCCAGCTACCAGCCTAATAGCCGCCTATAATTGGTGACTTAAATGTATTCATTTTATCCGCCTCCACATTTCGTGACCCTAATTTTGCCCATAACTTTATTGTAAAATGAGGCAAAATATAATATTTACAGGGAACATAGTTAAATAATAGTACTTCTAAATAAAGCCACAAAATAGAAGTTATTTTTTGTTAATATTCCACAAATTTAAAAAAAAAAAAAATCTTGATTTTCCCCTTTTAAAAAAATGTATAAAATATGCTGACTCATCACTTATTTGAAATTTAATTAATTAATTTTGTTTTAATATATATTTTTTTTAATTTCCCTAAAATCATAATAATAATAATATTCTTTAGATATTAATTTCAAATTTTCTGTGGAATTGTTTGACATTTATAAGTATAAACTAATAATAAATGCGTATTTGTTTCATTTAGTTAAAATTTACGATTACACTTTTTATTTTACCATTTTCTATATATGTATTTTAGTCCCATATCTTATGAATGTCTGAATATGACCAAAAAATGCATTGATAGAATCAACTTTGGTGGTTGATACAAACTTAAATAAGTTCTAGTCATTTGCTTGAGGTAAGTATAAGTTTTTATGGTTGTTCTTTAGTAAATCTTAGGTAATTCTTAAATAATTGTGGCAGAAAGTGTGTTTTTTCTTTGAGAATACCAAGGATTATGTAATAAAACTCTTGTGAAATATTGTGATATGTGATTAAATATAGGATATTTCAATTTAAAAGGTAAATGACTATTATTTTTAAAATTTTTGCTTAATCTATGCATAAAGAATCATTATAATATTCATTATAATATTCATTAAAATATCATTACATATTTAACAAATAATGTGTCCCAAAAAAAAATGAGTTGGGGTGGGGCTAACCTATGCTTAAGATACTATATTTTCTAAGTCTGTAGGCCTATATATAAATATAATATAAACACATAACCTGTTATATTTAATATATTAATTATCATAATAATAAGGCTAATAATAATAAATTCAGTTTAACCTACTCCCCATGTCAATACCCCTCAATAAAAGCATCAAAACAAGTTAAAAATATATATTTATCTTGTTAAAATAGGTATCTGTGTTATTAAATTATTTTTTTTTTGTTTTTGAATGAGCCATTATGGAGTAAGAAGCTGGGTTTCCAGTGTAAATCAAGTTTTTTAATAAAAAAAAAAAAATCGTTATCGATAATAGGTCATTTTGGGACACACGTGACAAAAATTTGGTAGGCATTTTTTGACCATTGAACTGGGTCCTAACCCCTTGAATTTTTTATATGTTTTAATTTATGCTATTATCTACCGTTGTCTTTTCATTTAAGAAAGACACCCTTTCCAGAAAAAAAATATGAATGAGTAAAATAATCATTATATATAATTAACAAAAAAATCGTAAACGAGGCTCCCGATAAATTAAAAAGTGGAAGTCGCCATTTTGATAACGAAATCCCGATACCCGGTTTTAGGGATTTCCGGATCTCATCGAAGTGCCTAGCCTATATGAGTATATATGTATGATTATAAATTAGTCCAGTGAAGGTGTGAAGGGCGAGAGGTCCCCTATAAGTTTATAACTATAACATTGACAAATCGCAAAGTTCCTTAGCCCTAGCCCTATGCTATTGCTATACTAAATCGGAATACTACTATAGACTATTACAATACTATGCCTCCAGTCAGTTTAAACAACTAGATTAGTTACTATTACTAATTACTAGATTAGAATTATATTCAGTCCTAAATAATTATTAAGTCAAGTCTTAATCATAATCTTAATTAATTACCAATTTGACTTTACAATCACTTTGACAGTGAGTTAAGAATAAGTGAACTGAAAGTTTGATAATGTTAAATTTAAATGAATAATATGATTGAGGTGAAGAATGAGTAGAGTACCCATAAATCTAACCATTAATTATTTTCTATTTATTACTGACTATTGACTACTGATACTGAATGCTCGGTCTCAGTACTGCCGAGTGAGAGTTTGTGACTTACTTACTTAGGGCGCTACTTTGTAGGAAGTAGTAGAGTTAAGTGTCATTATTTCTTAACAGATAACCAATAACGTATATAATATAACATAAATAATAGCATCTTCATTAAAAAAAAAAGCTCAGTCGAAACCAGGATTTTAAAATCAACTACCAAAACTGATTAACATCGCAGCCATTTTTGTAAGAAAAATACGTGCAAATAGAGACCACTCCCGTTTTGTTTACTCCCACAATTTGCCCTACCGTTTTCTTCCCCTGCCAATTACGGTTCTTTGAACTTAAATTTTTGGTAAATTTAGACTATATATTTTCTTATTGTACACACCAAAGATCCCACAACTCCATTGAATTTTTAAATATTTAAAAAAAATTTATTTAGCTTTAGGTTTTCAAGGCTCTATTTAATCATGATTAAGTCTTTGAGAATTGCGTTAGGCGTAGGATCCGGATTACATACTACTGACAGTGAGGAGTGAGGTAAGAAGTTACGTAACTATTACTAACTTTACTAAATTTTAGACACCGACTTTCAATACCTTAATGAACGAATTGAAATTTTGGCTACAGCCTCCTACTAGTACTACTGATTCAGTTTGTTGTACTTCTGAATGTACCATGTAGTGTACTTTCATGCCATGGCCTTAAGTCTTTACGGTATATCCGTTGTGTGAATTTGGGGAACAACCCCCCCCCCCCTTTATTTTCCTACTCCCAACTTTTTTAATGACTAAAGAAGGGGGGGGAAAAATTCTTTTAAATTAAAAAAAAAAAAAACAAAAAACAAAACAAAAAAATTTCATGCCATGGCCTTAAGTCTTTACGGTATATCCGTTTTGTGAATTTGGGGAACAACCCCCCCCCCCCTTTATTTTACTACTCCCAACTTTTTTAATGACGAAAGCATGGGAGGGAATAATTCTTTTAAACTAAAAAAAAAAACAACAAAAAACCAAACAAACAAATGAACCCAGTCATTGTCTCCTAACCAAAAAAATCACTCCACTTGATTTATAGTACTTAGTACACATCAGACATGTTAGATTTAAGATGAGCAAATTATGATTTCATCGGACTAGGAGATTCAGATTAAAGGTGATAGGGGTGGTAGAACTTGACCCTAGTGTAAGTGTTGTATTGTTCATTCTTGATAGTTTGAATAATTTCATGCCACCCAAATATTAAAGCATCCATTAGTAAATCGGTTATAAAATAAGAGAACATCCATTGGCTAAATAGGATTAAAAATTTTGTGTGTGTGTGAGGAGCTTTGTGAAACATTAATTCACAAACTTGCACACAAGAAACCTAGGCCAGACCTTTCACGTATCCAGTGATCCTAGAAAACAAATCAATTTTTAAAAATAGCTTTTAATGGTCTCTTCATTTGACATTAGAAAAAGAAGGTGTGATTTCCTTCTCATAAAAACAAAATGAAAGAAAGCATTTAACAGACTGCAGATAAATGTTACATGTAACATAGTTCATGATGGCAATACCATTCAAGTAATCTGCTACCGACCAGTCTCTCACATATTCACCAAACAGCACATGTAATTACTGAAATGAAACGACAACCGTAGCATTAAACACATGCAGCCCCAAGATATAGATAAGAAATGCACTTTCTCCTCAAATTATTCAAATGGGGGTGGTGGTGTGTGAATAATAATTTGTTGAGCATTCACCAAATGTATCTTATAGACAAATGAATCTTTCATCATTATTTGCACATTTTCCCATAAATCATTGTGGTGAAGAATTTAAGCATTGATCAAATGTACGAGTTTTTTTTCCCACAGCAAATCTTCAAATTTAAAAAAAAAAAATTCAAAGAAGTGCTATGCAGTCTGTTCAAGCATAGTCGCAGCATTACACAGTATACATCAAGTTTACAATAATCTGAGAGTGGAAATGAGCCAAAATTAATACATGAATAAAGAATAGTTGGCTTTTTGCCACTCTCATTGAAAGGGAGAACAATAATTGAACATATATAGCATTGGCATTTTTAAACATATTCAATTCTTGAACAAACTATACTTTAAATAAAATGATTTATATTCTATGTATATTCAAGTGAGCAACCAAACGTATTTTTAGTGTTAAATTTTGTGTGTGGAAAAAAATTAGTTTTGCCTGATCAGTATAAAAATAGGCAATGGTTTGACTTGATGTACATTCAATCATAGGCAATGTGTAAACTACATTCAATCATAGGTAACAGTTTCTTCTTCATTCAATCTTCAGTAACAGGTACCGGTAATCTAAATTCAATCATAGGTTTACGTTGACCTGATCTGCATGGCACAGGCATCAAAATATTGTTGGTTACAAATAAACTTTGTCCCGGCCCAGGGAACAGTTATATTGGTGCCAGGCATGTCAAACAAAAAAAAATGTAGGTAAATCTAGCGTGCTCTGTAAGACGTGTAAAGCATTAAAAATGATATTAAATTTCTACCCCACGCAGCATTATCTTTCAAACACCTGACATAAATGTCTTGTATATTGTCTAACTTTGTTTTTATTTCATTGAAAATTTACAAATAAATATATACATTTTAATTAGAACTACGAGAGACCTTCATGGGGCTGTTCATTTGCATTGTGTTGAAATAAATATCTTAAACCTCAAAAACTTGTTACTTTATCATCAATCACCCAATAGTCACATTTGATCACAAAACCTCATCATTAAGTTTTATAAAGTTCTTTCACAAGTATCATTGACAATACTTTCACAAATTAAATTTTTTTTTTTAATGCGGAACATTATTGTTATTGTGTTTGCATTGGTTGTTGAAAATATCTCCCATCATTTGTTCACGATCTTACAAAGCCTGCATGTGGTCCCTTGAAAGGAGATGATCAGAGTATTACAATCAAATACTGATGTCACAATAACTCATCAACTGGGCACATTTTCATTGGAACTTCAATAACAATGAGTAAAAACATTGAAACAATATACAACTGATAGGTACAATTGAACAGTGTATAACTTATATTTTTATAGGATATTTTTTTTCTCTCTCACACTATAGATTGAATGGATTTATACCATGTTACTTTGGCAAGTGCATGGGTTACACATGACCATGTTACTTTGACAAGTGCATGGATTATTCATCACCATGTCCATGTTATTTTGACCAGTGCATGGATTACTCATCACCATGTCCATGTTACTTTGACCAGTGCATGGATTACTCATCACCATGTCCATGTTACTTTGACCAGTGCATGGATTACTCATCACCATGCTTTCAAGACTTAGATCAATACAAACATTTGAAATGAGCTCAGAATGAAGCTTCCTGTGATGGTACCCCATGTCATCCCATCATCCATTAAGTCACATTAGATGGGACTGCAACAGGGCAAACAAGTTACTTATTTTACTTGAGGTCAACTCATGCTAACACATTGGAATTGTTTCACTATATCCCCATTTTTGTTACATTATTACACAAAAACCACAGCTCTGATTGACTTTTGTCCAAAGTGCACTACAGCATCACCCTGCTTGTAAAGCCAACAGATAGAATGTATCCTTACAGCGCTCCACTGATAGAAGCTTTCCCTGTGACACAGAGAATAAATACTGAGATAATGCAAATCTTAAAGCTGAACCCACAAATTCAAATCATTTGACTCAACTGGTCTCCACAAGAACGAAACATTAAAATAAGATAACATAAATTAATGGACATTATATTATTAACCATGAGCATCACAACTCGTGCATTCTGGGAGGACCACATCTAGCATGGAGGGGAGGGGGGGGGGGTCCCTCTCTGTTGTATGAACACACAGTGGCAAGTGATGGTGGCATGCATGCATTGGTAGTGGAGATGTAGATTTCCACCGTGATCAAGAATGCTGCTTTTTTTTAAATGGATTAGCAAGCTGCAGGTGATTTCAACTAGTCAACTTCTATCTTCAAATGGTCTGGAGAACAAAGAGATGATGGTGGAAAGTCATTTCAATGGTCCTGAATTGGCCCCTTCTTGGATTCAATCATATGGATTTATTATCTCACATAACAAACAAATTTTTAAAAATGTGCATGCAACACTATCATGACCGCCATCAGACGGAAGTATGAGGAAGACATTAAACAAACCCCTTTCAACTCTCCCTCTGGTAACAGCATGTGTAGAAATGTACCACTCCACTCTAATTATTGAGAGGCACTGTTTTGTTTGCGATGATCAACCCAACATCTCAAAAATCGTCAAGCCCTACTAAAATTTTGTAACTTTAAAATTATTTTATCGGTATGAACTCCTTTTACCGAATGTGTAAATCTCATAATAATATTCATAATAATCTTTGCTGGCATTTCAAGTACAAGTATATAATAACTATAAGGAGAGATTGTGTAAATATTTACACAATTGTATTTACAACAGCAAAGATGCATCTTTCCTTTCCTTACCGGTAGATATCAGATTAACCGAAGAACTATTTGGAAAAATAAATTATTACATAAATCATAAATTACCCTTTTGAATTTATATATTTCATTAACTAGATCACAGCTCCTCTCCAAAAAAAAAAAAAAATAAAGTTGTCATATGCTACTTGTTCCCATTTGGGGTAGGCCTCTATGTTATAGGGTGGTTTTATGAGGCAGTCCCCCCTTGTTTAGACATGGGGTGGGTCTATGTTAATAGGCTTTCTTAATCATGGGGTGGTGGGTCTATGTAATAGGCTTTCTTAATCATGGGGTGGTGGGTCTATGTAAAAGGCCTTGTTTACACATAAGGAGCCTTAATGAGATAGACCCCCTTGTTAACATATGAAATGGGTTATGTGGTAGGCCTGTTTATCATGGGTTGGGTCTATGTGGTAGGCCCAGTTTACACATGCTTACAGGTCTTTTGGAGTATCTTTTCTTGTTCACATATGAAGGTCTGGTTGTTTTAAATGACTTCATACTTCATGAAAATAAATTTTGACTTAAGACTAACAAGATATCCAACATTGGAGAAATCAAATCCAATGAGATATGTTTACATTGCATACATATGGATAAGCCGAATGACCAATGAGCTGTTGGAATAATGTGATGGGGTGGTTTCCCCAAAGACTGATCTCAGAGAGTCAAATTTAGTACATTTTATTTCAAGGCTACAGCAGTGGAAAATAAGCATGCCAAAAGCCGAGTCAGCTTTGACTACAAACAGAGGTTATCTCACTTGCCAACCAGTCATGTCAATAAGAGCTGAACTGTGTTGACTTGGCCACAAAACTTGCACATTCTTGCACTGCCATCACCAGCAAACCGTGACAACTTACTGTTGCTATTTAAGTTAAGGTAACCACTTTTTTGAGTGAAGCTGTTAAATAATAAAAAAAACAACAACACAAAACCACCTCCCCCAAACCATAATTTACAGCAGGAAGCAACAAGGAACTCTAGTATCTAGTATTATGAACGAAAGGAAATAGAATAGATCAACTCTTGTACATTTTTTCTAAGAGCCAATGTTTTAACGTACATGCTTTCTATAAATGAATTTACTGCTCAAGAATGACATTTTTGATAAGTTTAAAGCAGTAAAAATTCATCCAGTAAATTCATCAATCAGATTTAAAAAAAAAATAGTTTAAAAAAAAAAAAACGATCATAAATTGAGTTGACACAAATATGTACATGATTGCTGTGATGTTAACATGACTAGGACAGACAGAAAGAAAAACTCAAAAGATTCTCAGCCTGCAACACTTGGTACAGGTAACTATACACAAAAGTCACCAGGTATAGAAACTGTACCACACAACAGGCTGATAATTTTTGTTAAGGCTCAGAAACTCAATGAAACATGGACGTAATTTTTCCGTAATGAGATTTTACTTAAGGACAGTGAAGCTGACAACATTTTTTATTTAAACTAATCCTTTGATGATATCAAATATATACGGAAAATTAATCATTAAAGTAACATTCCAATCCATTTTTCCCCCAAAATAACAACAAATGATGCATGGCATCAAACAAAGAAACGCTTGACATCAGAAGCTGGTGTCAGAGTTGAGTACCCTGATCTAGATCATGCAACATTATTTCCAACTTCGTTGACCTGACAATTTACCATGATAATGGGAAAATCAATGTTTAGATATCTTATAGGTAATAATGTATTCAACAAAGAAGTTGGAGAGACATGACAGATTTTTAAATACTTACTTACACTTACAGCCTATGGCTTTATACACAAAGAAATATAGATGTTGAGATGGTAGCTATTTGTTCAAAGCCTGAAACTTGTCGCACATTGCACCAAATAAATAAGAATCATTGCTATGATAAAACTATCATCACCGCCATGATAAAACTATCATCACCGCTATGATAAAACTATCATCACTTTCTTTTTTTGCCAAAAAAAAAAAAAAATAAATCCTCAGATGGACAATACATAAATACACTACTGACATTTGGTGTCAGTGATCATACAAATACAAAGGTTTACATACAAGCATGTACAATAAAACTGATTGCTGAATTGGCCAGGGTTCTGCTGTAAGTCACTTGCATTGCAAATTTTAACAGTTCCCCCCCACGGCTAAGTAAGGTGTTGCCATGGTCAAATGCCAGATATAGATATATACATAACCAGGTGATCGATGTCATTATAGACCTTTACAAAAAAAATTATTAAAAAATGCCTTATTTTCTCTCCTTTAATCTAATAATAATCACCACATGAAGTGGGCGCAGATCTAGAAGTAAGAACAAACCTAGAAGTAAGAACAAACCTATCAATCACCACAGACTGAACATTTGGAATAAAAGCACACAGTGATTGAACGGAAGAGAAAATTGAAGAACAAAATTATCTTCAGTTAAATGAGATTACTAACAGAAAATTCAAAAGAAGAAGAGAAAAAAAAAAAGAGACTCATCAAGAAGAACAATCTGCTCATTGTGTTATAAATAGAGAAAACAATCATTGTAGGCACCTTATATCTAAGACTAAGTCTGGATATTTGGCTTCAATATTCCCTCACAGCACTTATGACTAGAGTATAGGTCAAATCAGGAAAACAAAAAAAGAATCAATTTTGTTTATTTGCAGCAGGAACGATGTATCGGCAACGGTAAGGAAACATTTACATAAAAACAAGAAGCAGTTGAGCTGATGGGCGCAAAGAACTGTGTGATACCGTCAGCAGCGGTGGCTTTGATCATTTTAAAATTTAGTTAAAGGCTTGGTCATACTCATGGATTTTAAAAAAAAAAAAAATGCAGATTTTTGTTATTTCCACTTTCCTCATATTTCCTCAGCCCTTCAAAATTAAACAATTTAAATAACATAATCTCATATTGGAGTAACACATTTTTAATTTTAAAAAAAAAAAAAAAAATTTGGTATGAAAATCTGAATCTTTTGTTAAACTTGACAGGGGGGGGGGAGAACATGAAGTCACAGATTCAGCTATTGGTGAATAACAAAATCATGTTTACACTTTGTGGACATAGATTGGAGATGGCAAGAATGAAAAGAACGATGGACACTTTGTGGTACAGATGTCACTTGACAATAGAAGGAAAGACTAAAATTACAAACCAAAGAGGCAGAATACAAGTCTCTGTACACAAAAACACTAAACCTACACGAGACTGCACAGACCCATGTCAATCTCCAACACTATTTCTTTGATGTATCCAACAATTCAACTTCTAAATAAAAAGATATGGCAGAGGCCGTGTGACTTTAAAAATACAAATGCTGTTTCCTTACACAAGGTTCCATCAATTTTAATAAAAAGTTAACTTCTCACTTGTAAGCTGTAAGCCTACCCTGGACTAAGCCGTGCGCAGCCAGCCATAAATGATCAGCCACAAGAATAGGAATAAATCCAACAAAATAAATATGCATTTCTACGTGTTCAAACTGAAGACCTGATGGTCGTACAAATCCAATCAGTCAGCCGTTGAAGAGCCACAAATAGAGACCAAAAGGAAAATAGAGAATAAGATCTATATAAATAGTTTCTTTAAAATGCCTGATAAAAGATAAGGGAGTTTCACCGTCCCTCTGCACAACACAACCTTTAAGGTAAATGAGATAATTGACAGGTATAAATAAAGAAAGTCTTTTTCTTTAAAAAAAAATAATAGTTCAGCCGAACGTTGATAAAGATGTGGCGTGCTGAAATAAATATAAATGATCTTGTGACTCAACCAGTTGTTCCCTGGAACAGCTTGGAACAAAGCTTGAAGCCAGACCATACCAAAAGATTTGATTTTGCACTAATTGTTACACAGTGAGTAGGAAATTACAAATGGAATCTGCATTGAAATCTTTGTTTTTGTTTGAGTGTTTATTGTTATGGACATGTCTTTTATCAAGTATTTTTACACTAAGATGAATTCCAGGATTGAAATAATAAATGGATTTCAAGGATTCTTTAAAAAGCCAAAATGGGCAGATTTCCTTGTTAAGTTTTTTAAATTTTACACACAATTTTTGTTACAAGAAATTCATGTTATATAATCATAGTCAAGTAATCAAGGTAATCGGGCCAGTTTACGATGCACTATTTGAATAGTATTTGTGAAAAGATCTGCAACCCTCGGAAAGAGGCGCAGGAAAATCATTCATAACAAAATGTAAGATTTTCTTCTGTTGATAGATTTTTAAGACAACATAACGGAGTTAAAATTGCTGGTTGTGAACAACTGCCAAAACATTTTTAAAAAAATCACATACACAAAGAATTCTTGCATTAGCAGCTACCTCTGTATTACACCCATAATTTCCTTGTTGGTTACTTGTATGTCATCTAGCAGCTTGCCTCCTCCAGAAGGATTTGAGCTTGTGTACGTCTTCAGGTTCTGGCTATGGGCCTGCATCCTTGATAACAGTTCACGTACATGGAATTTAGCGTGCGGGGGAAGCGCATCTATAAAACGTGAGCATATGCTGTAGAATGCTAAAACCTCCTCCGAGAGGAGCATGAAATTGGTGCTGGACTTGTTGCCGGCCTCTGCCAGTTTGTCTATGCAAGATTTGAGCCGGTCGGAGGCAGACTTTATAGAGTCAATGTTAACAGGTTCCAGCGGTTCCAACTGACCACTGCCCCCATCTACGGGTGATGAGGCTGGTTGGTTGGGGTCAGAGTAGAAGCTGGCAGACATCGATGATGCAATGAACGGTGTCCCACCACTTACACTGTTGGGCAGTAGTTTAACCCCGGTAGTACGATAAGCTGGTGTCTCGCGAGAACCAGTTACGGAGTCTGTGGCAGCAGCCAAACACGCTTCAGCATTGACTAGGTCTAAGTTTGTTTCCCTAACAACAGTGGGCGGCTGCTTCGGATCTGAAGTGGAATTAAGATTCACCGATGGCTTGGCGTACATCTTAAATGAGCTAACATTGCTGGGGGCCCCGTTGAGCTGATTGGGGGGCTGTGAGTTTTCTTCAGATCGCGACTTAAGTCCAACCATCCACGCAGGTGGTCTGTAAGGTTCATTAAGGTTGTTGGAATCAAGAGCGATGTTGTTGGGAGGCACAGTGGCCAAAGGTGCTCTCGGATGGAGTTGCTGCTGCTCTTCAGCAAACTGGCGAGAGAAGCGAGGACTAGGCTTGGGTCTGCCGGAGGCGGGAAGATCAGGGAAGTGAGAAGCATGGTGGGGCGCCGAGTGAGGAGGGGCCGGCTGTGGAGGAGAGTGGTCGGTCAGACGAGAAAGTGGGTCGGTGTCCGAGCGTTGGACGGAGGAAGGGTGATGGTAGCTAGATGAGGTCGAAGTTACCATCTGATCTGAAGAAGTGAAAAGCTCTGAAGGGGTGCTTGGCTTGCTGGATGAAGACAAATCTGACTTGTGCCTTTGCAGCAGACCTGAATACTGAGACTTGACATTGGTGGAATTGATGCCCTGGTGCTGGTTGGTCACCTGGGAATCCCCTATACCGTGCTGAGATTGAGATTTCACAAACGCTGAGGGCCTTAAATTTGGCTCTTGTTTGATACCAGGATCAGAATCTTCACTCACACCTTCCACCCTTTTGTTAGGGGCACTTACATTACCCCCAACAACCTCACCCATATTATGATCCCCGCCCAGTGGTGGACAGGATGTTACGCTCGCACTGTCCGTCCCTGAATCGTGATCATCCATTGACGGCAACTCCCTTCCATGAGCTTCTTGTTCTCTCTCCATTGACTCCAAATAAGCACCAATTCTCACCCCTTTCGGTATAGTTCCGTACCTATTGATAGTTTTGGCCACATTGGTCACATCTAATTTCCCCAACCTAGGGGGGCCCTCCATCTCGGTCTCATCCACACTAACACTGTGAGCTAATTCTGTCGGTGCTGTGTGCTCAGAGAGTTTTTTCCTAGGCAGCAAGGCAGATCTCTGCGGGGGAAGTAAGGCCTTTTTTGGATATTGCCCAGAGGAGCTCCCATGTCCGGAATCTTGATTGTAGTCGGACCTGTCCCGGGGACCAAGACTTCTGGTGCTGCTTCGCTCTGGCGCATGTTTATCAAAAGTTCGAGCGTTGGCTTCAGAAATGAGATACTTGGACCTGTCGATTTGAGCTGCTTTCAGGTTGTCCACCGACGTTTTACTGGCTTTGTCTTCTCTAGCAAATGTTGGAGAGCCAGTCTGAGCTTGCGATTTCATCATGGAGGGGGCTGACGCACTGTGTGGATACTGTAGGCCTCTGTAGGAAGGATCCATCCCAAGATTGTTCTCTACAAATTCGGTCTCATTGACCTCGGCCAGGGAAGCATTCTCTAGCTTCACTTTCTGCATGCGAATTCGAGATTTAAGTTCCGAATCTAAATCTCCCCCTCCTAACTCTGGGCCACCTTCCTTCACTGATGTTGTTCTACGGGGTGGTAGAGGTGCCGATTTGCCAGGTTTTTTCCTGCTAGACTTCCTAGCCAAGACGTCACTGACTTTAGTTAGTGTGACATCTTGTTCATCAAGAGAGGGCAGCACACGTCGCCCTGCGGGTGGGGTCGGACCTGTTGTAAAAAAAAAGTTAATTGTCAGACCATTCCGAAAAATAGATAAATATAAAAATATGTTAGGGGAAATCCTGAACAGTGAGGAAACAAAACAACAGATGTTTCGGCTGAAAGCTGTCCAAAAAGACAACAGAGAATAAAAAAAAACATCTTGGTGGGAGCAGACCTGACCTGATATGAAATCATTTCTTAAGAAGCATCTATGAATTCAACATATTTTAGAGAAGCAGTTAAAAAAAGAGGAAATTATAACAATTATTCTCATATGAAAACCATAACATATGCCTTTGGAGATGACTCAGTATGCCTGCACTACTGCGACCAACCATTGCCACTTGGCTCATTTAACCGGATTGGTTGATTTAACCAATCACTGTGCCTGGGCTACTTCAACCAGTCATCGTACCCAGGCTATAACAAGCAGTGTCTGTACTTTGGATAATATAACCATTTGCTGTACCTGCGCTACTACGACCATCGCTCATAAAATCAGGGGACTCCTGACTGCGTCCTTTCTTGCTAGGCAAACTTGGGGCTTTCCTCTCAGTCTTCTCCAACTCTTTTTCCACTTCTGAAAGAAACCAATGCAAAGAGAAAAAAATACTCACATCATTTCAACTTCATTGTAGAATTTCAATCAACATGTTACGATGGTAAGTACCTGTTAAAATATTGAGGTATCCTAAAACTAAAAATGCCAAAAGAAATGTTAAAAAAATGTATTTATTATTTGACAGCTAAGAGAGGAACATGTCTTCGGATTAATCTATAATGCAGGGCATGACTTCATAGAAATATTTATAATCAAAGCTCACACCCCTCTATCATATAATTATTGTAATACCCTGTAAGGGTTGCTAGATACTTGATAATGATGACATGTTACACGATTTAACAAAAAATTTAATTAAAAAAAAAAGGATCTTAATTGAATCAAGTTAACAATTCTTCAATAACTATGTTAAGTATGAACAACCCACATGCCCATGTTAGCATGACTAAATCACTATGTTAGGTAGCTACCACCCGTATGCCCATGTCAGCCATTCCTAAATCCCTATGTTAGGTAGGGACAACCCACATGCCCATGCACAATTTTGGTTAGAGAAGCATTATCTTACATTAACTCTGGACATTTTGTTCGAACGGCTTCTTTGTTAGACCTTTCTACAACTAAAAGCAAACTTCAAATATAGATTTTCATAGAAATGTTACAAAAGTCTATAACAGCAGTTACTTCAACAATTAACAGAATGTCAAACTATTATATGTTACACAGAATTTATTGTCAGGTCACTATGTTTTTCTAATATCTCTAAGGAATGCATTTAGAAACTATCAAAAAAGCTATTATTTGTTATTTTCTATTCTACTTGTTGGCAGAATTGATTTGAAAAGATGAATACAGGATAAGATACAAGGCGTATAGAAGGTGTTAGTCATTTTGGCAGTTCTGTGTTTGTTAAACTAAATTCTTTCTATGTTTGTTACACCAAATTCTTTCTACGTTTGTTAAACTAAATTTTATGTGATGGAAACAAAAATGATATGGGATATGTGCTATATGTGTGCTGTTTGAGCCCCCCGAGCCAATAAGGCACCAGTCAAAGGACACATGACACTGAAACGGTAAAATGGTGACACAGAGGTCAGGCTTGTGGTGGTCAACAGTGAGCTGATGTGACCTCCAAGGCTGGGAGGGTCAAGGTAATCAAATCCATCTGGCCTACCTGTCCACCCTCCGAAGGAAGAGGTGCTGAAATTCTCACCTTCATTAATACTGGACTTTTCAAACATGTTTTCTAACAAAAAGTGGATTTCCTTGAAGGTCGGGCGATCTTTGGGTTCCCATTGCCAACCTAGGGTAAGAAAGACACGTGTCTTGGTCAAATGTCTTCACATGTGTTGGCACAATATCTGAGATGAATATTTCTGGATGTTATTTTGATTTCTGCATATGTAAGTTAAGTCCTCAATGTTAGGTAGATATCTTTATATATGTTGTTAAATATCTTGAAATTTTTTATTTGAATATGTTCATATATATATAATAGGTTGATATCTTTATATATGCTATTTCATCTTTAATGCGCTCTTCAAAACAGTCCTTACTGAGGTTTCCAAGTGTGGATGGACACAGAAAGAAGTCATACAGAGTGCACTCTTTTGAAGCTATAGCGCCTAAATTATGGAACAATTTGCCTCAATCTTTGAGGGAAATTAAAAATGATAAAAAATCATTTAAAAAACATTTAAAGACTTTTTTCTCTAAATAGATTTTATGACATCAGAGCGCTGTCAGCATGCTAAAACAGCACCCACACAAGCGCTGTAGGAGTAATCAATCACCATCATATTTCAATATCTTTAAATTTTAATATGTTCATATATTTTAGTTTTATGTCTTCAAAATTTGTAAACAAAAGCGGAACCCCCCCCCCCCCGAACCCCCCCAATATGCAACTATATATTTCCTGCAAAATATTTTGAAAGAGATGGTCAGTGCTTTCAACAGATTAGTTATACAATTTTATTTCTCATGGATTAAAAAAGTTTTGTAACTTAAAAATCCTCCTTTGAAAACAAATAATTCTACAATGACAGAATATTAATGAACTTTTTCCAACCTGCACGTTATTGAAAAATGATATTGTTACAAAAATAGCTAACGGCCGGGTTGCTTACATTTGAGCATGAGAGTATGGATCTCTGGGGGTGTTCCAGGTGGTCGCTCCATCCTGTAGCCTTTTTCAAGCAAGTGGTAGACCTCAGTCAAGTCCACACCAGGATAAGGCGACATGCCGAATGTGGCCAGCTCCCAAAGTAAGACGCCAAAAGCTGAAAAAGTTCACAGTTTTAAAAAAAATACTCTCACCGTCAACAAATTTATAGAAAATCAAAATGAAAAAAAATCTATCAAATGCTGGAATTAATAACCGGAGTCATCAGGAAGACTATTTATTAAAAAAAATTTGATAGCATGGACATGATTCAATACTTAAATCATAACTTGGACATGTTTAGTGGATGAACACGTATGTAGTGGGGGAGTCTAGATTGTGGTCTCAAGAGATACAGGACTGTAACCAATGTTACATAAAGATGGAATCCAATATTGAAAGTTTCATGGTTTTAACAAGTCTGTACAGTACTGCACAGGTGACCTGTCGATTGAAACTGAAGTAAAACACTGGACTGATCCTCTACTCCTGTGATGGCTATAGGTTCATTGACTAAAGTCCCCCAGATTTCATTTTATATTTGACATAACATATCAAATTCACTATTTTCATTGTTGTTCTCAAGCACAGAACTTTGTGCAAACCTTTTGGCGAAACCCCTACAGTTTTGAGGAAGTCAAAATGAGATTTTATTTTACCCCAAACATCGGACTTTGTTGAGAATCTGTTGTAGGCTAATCCTTCAGGCGCCGTCCATTTGATAGGAAACTTGGCCCCTGCGTGGGCAGTGTATGTGTCATCTTTCATGAGACGAGCAAGGCCAAAATCTGCCACTTTGACCAGATTGGCCTCTCCTACTAAACAGTTCCTCGCAGCCAAGTCCCTGTATGATACAAACAAATATAGTTGTCTGGCAAGAAAACAAAAAGTTTATTTGGCTTTTAGTATGGGACGTCTATAATAAAATAACCTATTGATGGGTCAATGTTATTATAATGTTCCTACTCTGCACTGTCCATAAATAGATCAAATAAATTGTTCTAAAATAATCTATCAGTTACAATATCTACAGACCTTCTAATTTTAAAATCAGCTTCTTTCTGGCAAGTGCAGAATGGCATTGACTAAATTGTCTCTAATAGTGTTAACTATGCACCACGAGAAGTCCCACCAATCCCCCGCACTTACTGCACAGGGACATTTCATGCCAGAATCGGTCTCATCGCACAGCCAACTTCACAATTAGCATGTACGATGATTAAAGTTATCACGGTACATTTTAGATTTTTAACTGACGAACAATACATATAAATATATATAATGGGCCGCTGCAGTTTTAGTTCCATGTACACCTATTAAGCCCCGACTTGCCTGTGGATAAAACTCCTGGCCTCCAGGTAAGCCATAGCTGAAGCAATCTGTGTGGCCATATACATCAGGACAGTGGGACCAATGTCCTCTTTGTTTGAGCCCCGTAGATAGTCCAGCAGATTCCCCTGGGCCATAAACTCTGTGACAATGTAGAATGGTGGCTCTCTGGTACACACACCTGCAATGCCATCAATTCAGAATCTTCTGTTTTTAAGCATTCACCGACGGTTGCTGATAAGAAATTTAACTGGCAATCAAAGACAAGGTGACGGTAATAACCCCTCAAGTTTTTCTCTTATTTCCTTGTTGCACACTTAAATTACAAATAACTACTCCAAGCATTACTGAAGGCAACAGCATTTTATTATTTTAAAATAGCAACATTGTACTGTGTAAAAATTAGATTCGATTGCATAAAAATCAAGGCATAGATTATAGATGCATGGGTAACCAATATGTCATCAGACAAGGGTTTGTTTTTGACTCTGTTAAGGGGATTATTCATAATATTTTTAAACATGCAATTTAAAAGAGGAATATTTTACAAATTTAAAAATAAGAACAAATGCATGTCATTTATTTAATGAAAAATACAACTATTGAGCATCACTTGCCTGAGACCCTGATGGCCCATTTTAACTCGTGAAATAAACCACCCCACCAAAACACTTCTCACAAAAAATTGTATAAAAATTTTATTTTAAAAAAAAAGTAGTTGAAGTTCAATAGATAAATCATATGTCTTCAAATCTTTAGTTCGGAATTTTAGAATGTGAAACCAGACTCATAAAGGTCATGCTGATACATACGTGAAGTTATTTTAGTATTCAGGTCTGGCCGTGGAGTGCTAAGCACCACATTAAAAAAGCAGCTACTAATCGATGGTGGCAGCGTGTGGCAGACCACCTGGTGTAAGCTGCATGTGAGGACGCATGGCTAGCAGATGGCCAACAAATGGCACAAGGTTAGCACACCAAACTTGTGGCTGGCTTAACTTATTTGTAACTAGAACAAAACCCTGTAAAACACCTGCTGTGCTGTACATGACCCAATACAAGCACTGAAACTGACCTAATAACTGCACCAAATTTGGATGTTTCATCTCCTTCATAATGGCAGCTTCTTCCAGAAAATCTTTGAGAGCCATTGTATCTTCCTTTAATGTTTTAACAGCAACCGTTTTATTGTAGCGCTTCCAAATAGCTTCATACACATCTCCATACTGACCACCACCTGAAATTTTTTTTAATATACCATTGAAACATTGCAAAAACTTCTCCCAGACGGATATTTTTTTGTTACATCAGGGAAAAATAAATGATACTGTTAATTGAAATGATAGTCCAAGATAAGACAAAAACTCATCATTTATGGAAACCCCCCGTATAATAATTTTTTTTAACATGAATGCTTTCTGAATTGAAATTTCCCTTTTATAAAAATAACAAAATTTGTCAGCTTTTTCTGAATCTCCAAATATTATATGAATAATAGGTCTGATGATTTCATTAAAAATTCTTTGTTTCAAATTCTGTAACAGTATTTTCAAAGCTACAACAAAAAAAATTTTTAAAACATGAGCATTGTCAAGTTAATGGCTCGCCAGGGAACTGAAAGCAACATCCATGTTGTTTAAGTGGGTTACCCCTCACCAGCTCATCATATAAATGACAGCAGCTATATTTACAAGTAATTCAATCAATGCTTCCGTGCCATGACAATACAACAACCAATGTCCTTGAACTGAACAACACTGACCAAGTCTATGTTTCATGGCTATTTCTGTCCGCTCTATCTCCCACTTGTCAGGTTCAGGGCTGACGCCAAACACGGTGGGTTTCTGTCTCTTTGGTGCAGGGTACAGCAATGTGGTGACAAGGCCGTCCGCGTGGATGGAATGGTGGTGGACCAGCTCTCCAAGGGTGTTGAAACGATGTTCTTGGGTGACAAAAACCTGGCAAGGAAACAAGGCAAAACAAAGTCAAATTGTGATTGAATGAAGTAACTAAGGGCCATCCAGCGATCATGGTTTTGTTCTGTCCTCATACAATTAGCACTTTACATAAGTTTGAAAAAGGTGTTAAAGTTATTTTTAACGATATTTTTTTTTACATCTATGACACTTTGGCTGGCCATCGCACCCATATCAGCTCCTTTATTACAAATTTTCTTCTCGTCTTATAGAAGTTGAGCTGCAGTGTGTAGGGGCATCTGATCAAAGGCTTACAAACGTCTACAAATGACAACATTTTAATATCATACATTTATAATTTCAAACCTGCATCAACTTATTACCTTGCCGTCAGAATCCTCACTAATTCTGTAATGGTAGACACGACCCTCATAACGCACAGAAATTGACCTTTGACCAGGACTGCTTTCACTCTCACGAACGAGAAAGCTTCCATTGATGCCAGAGCTGAGGAGGTACTCTGAGGCATTCCTAGAGATGGGTCCGTGGTACCAGGAAAACTTGTCCACACTGTTGACTGGACCAATGTAGTTACTGGGGACCCAACCCCCTTGACCAGCCCGGTTTTTGACCTCACACCACTCGCCACTGTTGTTGTAGGCTATCATAGTGACCATCTCGCCTGGAATCAAGTTGAAATTTTAACAAACAAAGTAATATATTCTACAAAATTTAATTATCAGACAGTCTACTTCTCAGAAGATATTTGTAAAAAGATAACAGAAAAATACAAAATCCGAAATAGTTTTTTTCTTTTTTCTACAGTCGTCAACTGATGCAAATGAAGAATACTGTCTGGATTTTTAAAAAAAAATACTAGTGTCTGTAATTATTTAACACTATAAATTGATGTGATAGGTGTCACCAATGTTATTTATACAATCAGTTTGTTTCTGCATACCCGGCAATAAGCACTGGAAATGACATGCAGACTAACAGCAGTTAGATTATGATATTTACAAATATATACATAACAAATTTCTTTACGGATGTCACAAGAATTAGCTTATTAGCTATGGACCTTAACCCTTTTACACGACAGACACACTTTGATAATCTAGTGAAACTCTTGAATATTTAAGTTGAGTTTTAAGGATAGTGAAAACAATGGTAGTATGTGGCAATGATCTATGAACACTCCCTGCTGTATACCATTTACCAATGCACCCATACCTAATGTATGTGGACCAGCTACAGTGACGATATAAGGAAGGAAAAAATGCCAAAAGGAGTAGAAAACAGAACCTATAACAAACAGTGAATGTCAGCTGACCAACTGTCTGTGTAATGATGTTCTTGTCATCAAATAAAAATGATTGATTTTCAACATTTTAAAAGCAACCAACCTTTGGATATGCTCAGCTGATTGTCTCCCCCAGCCTGGAAGTCGTACAGAGCCACAAACAGGCTGGGGTCTTCCTCTGCTGCCATGTTGAGCAAGTTCTCCTTGGACATCCATCTCTGGCCAAGATTGTCTAGCGGGGCGTCCGGGAGGGGCCGATGTTGCAGGAGGGCTTCTTTGAAGAGACATAAAAATGAATCCAAATCAACTTAAGCAGGAGAGAAAAGCCTCATCAATATGAAAAAAATGTTTTATCCCATGGGAGTGAACAGGTCACTTTACAACTGTACTTAACAACTGAGGTTAAGTACGACTAGTCTCTCATCAGCATTAGTTATGGTTTTCTGACTAATGATTGACATTTATACCTAGATTTACTCCCATAGATAAACTGAGGAAAAAAAAAAAACGTTTTTAACACTTCTTTTAAAATAATTTTCATATCTATATTTTATGGGTACATGTCATCAAAGGCCACTGAAATTCGGAGCACAGTGGATTATTCATAAATATAACTGAAAAGTCTGTGCTTGACACCTCGCGTGTCTTACGTGTCATTTCAGATAACACACCATTGATAAACTGATTTTATTATCTTTCCCTCAATGGGTATTTAAAGCATTTACTATATTGAAAAAAATTAGACTGAAGCTAGTTGCTCTGCTGGTAACCATTACAGGGCCAAGCACTGGCCAAATTTTTTCATTCTCAAGAAGGTTTTATTGGGTATATTAAAAATCATAACATAAATGACATAAAAGACCCCAATGGAACATTTCAAGACAGAGGTGCATAAACTATGCGAAGTTATTAAGATAATTATAGTTTTTCTATAAGAAGACATGATTACAAGGTTTAAACACCCTTTATCAATTTAAATATTTTTTTTCTTTATTATCAGAAAGCTCTTCTAGGTTATTTTTAAAATTTATTAATGGGTTTTGTTTAAACATAATATTGCGATCTATCAAATGTTAACCATCTAATACAAATAAGCATGTAGTCCTATTTATATTAATTTACATCAGTTAAAGTAAAATCTTTTAAGGGTAAGAAATTTTAACAAAACTGAGCCTATTGGGATAACAGTTACATTGTCTGCAATGCTATGTAGGCCTTAGTTTGAATGCAGTCCTCCATTTATTATCCTTAAACATGAAGACAATCAAGGTCTATGCAAAACATCCAATAAACCAAAGGAGGCCTCTCTGTGATTGGTTAAAGTGTTCAGTGGGCCAGCCATGTCTAAGAGGAGCCTGAGGCCCAGAGGTTGGTGATGATTGATTAGCTGGGACAGGCTGACATGACAAAAACGTGTCACCATCCCACTTATTCCTTCCTCAATGATCTTGGTCAAATCTTCTGAAAGGGATTTTTCCCCTTCTTCTTTCATGCCATCACATGACCGTGAGTGTGTTTTTAAGATTTATATCACACCTGGACAGTTGTAAAAATATTGTCACCCAATTTAACTAACCATTACAAAAACCCTAGCTAAAAAAGGAATCCATTTCTTAACAATTTTTTAACATACCTGTGTTCTAAACTTTACCCAAATGTATGACCCCAATGTATTCAGGGACATTTTGCTATTTTAAAAACTCCTTAAATATTAGGAGAGAAAAAAAAAATCGAATTTTTAAGATCTTTATTTGCAAGACAAGCAAGCTATTTATGGACGGTGCGATTTATTAATAGAGTCTCACTCTCTACCCAGGAACAATGTAATCCTATTATTAGTAGAATCTCACTCCCTACCCAGCATCAATGTCAACCTATTTAATTGATGACTCCTTATGTCGCTACATCTCTATTGCTATTGTACGGGTCAAGATGGTGAAATAGGAACATCCCCTTGACAGTGGTGATGGTAGGGCGGGCATCTCTCCTGGTGTAAATATAAAGCTGTTGCCAGAAAGAGTGACAACAATACCCACCCAATGGGCATGTAGAAATGCAGGCCACGCATATTAACTCTATATCACTTGAAATCACATGCCCCCAAAATTATGAATCCAATGCAGAGACAAAATTAACTTGCACATCTAGATTAACAGCTGTACAAAAGTAGTCCAATGATTAATTACTAAATAATTTGTGTGGCATATTCACAAGTGTTAATGAGAACCCACTTGTTTAAACAAGCCACAGAAAAAAACAACAAAAAAAAAACCAACAAAACAACATCAAAGACCCCCTTGTTTAAACAAGCAAAATAAAAAAAACACAACACATTAGCTTGATACCTTCTGCTTCTGGACTGCATTAAGCTATAACTGACTGGCCAAGAACAAATATGACTGACATACTGACCTAAAAACAGAAGTTGACCTAAAGACAACATCCAACCCTTTTAAAGGCTCTTTCAAATCCTGTATTGATCCCCAACAAGACAGTAAACCTGCTGACACATCTTCCAATATTAACCCAAAGACATGGCTGGGCAAAACAAAAGACAAAAATCCCTGGTCCTAGTTGACATTCCTGGCCCTCATCACATGACCAGACATCTTCAAATGCCCCCCCCCCCTTTCCCCCTGAGCCAAACAATCAAAGACAACAGCAAATTGATGGTGGGCATCATGTGGATACATTCTGTTACAGAACCTTGGTTTAAATGGGCCTCCAAAAAGTTGACATTCCTGGCCCTCATCACATGACCAGACATCTTCAAATGCCCCCCCCCCCCTTTCCACCTGAGCTAAACAATCAAAGACAACAGAGAATTGATGGTGGGCATCATGTGGATACATTCTGTTACAGTACCTTGGTTTAAATGGGCCTCCAAAAGACTTTTATCTTCCAAAAAAGACTGCTCACGTCTATAGGGGATCTGGGCTTTGCCTAGAATAAAGAGAGAAACATCCTAATATTTTGAATTACTTCCAGAATGTGCATGGATAACTGACTCAAAATGGGGGGGAAAAAAAAGGGATGCACCAAAAGGCAAAAGACCAAAACACAAAAGGAAAAGCCCAAACCATAAATACGTTTAATTCAAGCATGTCTGGAAAGTAATGGACTCCCATAGGAAATATGATAAAAACAAAGATATGGAGCAACTGGGTTAGACTGACATTGCCCACATCTACAGAAATGTGGAGCATCATTAAAATCAAGGATGTGGGAAATGTTATAACACCATCTGCTTCTGCCAGTGTCATCTACATGTTTAGTTAAGTGTTTCTTTCCTGTATTCATGCGCATCTTTCATAATAGTCACACACTTTTTAATTAGAATTTCTCTGTTCAATATGAGTTATACACAATACAATTTAAATAAGTTAGTCCCAGAAGTCTAAAGATAACAGAAAGAAGGGTTACTATATAATTTTTGGGGGATGTTTATGTGGTGGGTGGGAAAGAATGCAGAAGACTGGCTCAAGGACTGCACTAAATTTAAGTCTTTAATAAAATGTATAGCTTGATAAACTATTTACTGATTGTTTCAAACAATCCATCTACCATTACATACCCATCTTGTTTTCAAACAATCCATCCACCATTACATACCCATCTTGTTTTTAAACAATCCATCCACCATTACATACCTATCTTGTTTTTAAACAATCCATCTACCATTACATACCCATCTTGTTTTTAAACAATCCATCCACCATTACATACCCATCTTGTTTTTAAACAATCCATCTACCATTACATACCTATCTTGTTTTTAAACAATCCATCTACCATTACATACCCTACTTTAAAAAAAATAAAATCCATCGACCATTACATACCTATCTTGTTTTTAAACAATCCATCGACCATTACATACCCATCTTGTTTTCAAACAATCCATCCACCATTACATACCCATCTTGTTTTTAAACAATCCATCCACCATTACATACCCATCTTGTTTTTAAACAATCCATCCACCATTACATACCCATCTTGTTTTTAAACAATCCATCCACCATTACATACCCATCTTGTTTTTAAACAATCCATCGACCATTACATACCCATCTTGTTTTTAAACAATCCATCCACCATTACATACCCATCTTGTTTTTAAACAATCCATCCACCATTACATACCCATCTTGTTTTTAAACAATCCATCGACCATTACATACCTATCTTGTTTTTAAACAATCCATCGACCATTACATACCCATCTTGTTTTTAAACAATCCATCGACCATTACATACCCATCTTGTTTTTAAACAATCCATCGACCATTACATACCCATCTTGTTTTTAAACAATCCATCCACCATTACATACCCATCTTGTTTTTAAACAATCCATCTACCATTACATACCTATCTTGTTTTTAAACAATCCATCGACCATTACATACCCATCTTGTTTTTAAACAATCCATCCACCATTACATACCCATCTTGTTTTTAAACAATCCATCCACCATTACATACCCATCTTGTTTTTAAACAATCCATCGACCATTACATACC
>CAXITT010000146.1:425253-462702 GCA_964033795.1 Lymnaea stagnalis
ACAAGACTATGGATAAAAAAAAAAAGAAAAAAAAAAGACAAGACTATGGATAAAAGAAAAAGAAACGGAAAAAAATGACTATCTCGGCAGACTTAGTTCGTAGGAAGGTATCAAGATTATGTGGCGTAGGCCAGACAAAAGAAGCCCAAATGTCTGTAAACCTTTCCTACCGAGGATTCATTCAGACAAACGGCAAGAGTTATCTCCCGGCGGCCCCCCCCCCCCAGCGGCGTTATGATTAAAGATCCCCATTTTTATCTATACCTGCTTCAGCAAGGTAGGGTTTGGAAAGGGGGGGGGGGCGAAATGTAAGCTAAAACCTCGGTTGTTTACAAATGGGCACAGCAAGGCCACTGCAGCTTTCAGAGTCAATCCATTCAGCTTAGTAACGATGCGCTGTGTGGAGATGTATTGAGGAGCGGAGCCATGTATTGAGGAGTGGAGAGTTTACGTGTATGGGACGGAGGAGTCGAGAGTTTACGTGTATGGGACGGAGGAGTCGAGAGTTTACGTGTATGGGACGGAGGAGTGGAGAGTTTACGTGTATGGGGCGGAGGAGTGGGAGTGAGGAGGTGATAGGGGGAGTGTTGGTATGGAAGGAGCGAGATATGGATTTAGAGGGTTGGGGCGGGGGTGCGAGTGTGTGAAGTGGACTTGAAACGATGGGCATGGATGTGGTGAAAGACACGGACAGAACGAATGTGTGGATAGGTGTGTGTGGTCTGCAGTGAGATGTGAAGCCGCGGACGACCGACGGAGCCTGTTTTCAAGCTACACTTCATCACGATGTGAATGCAACAATCAGCTCTCGCGTACGTCTGCCCACAAACACGGGCACCTGGGACCAGACGTCGCGCTAACCTTAAGTTCCTGTAGACTTGCTCTGGATTCGATATCCCGCAGGGAAGTGAGCCTGTAGATAGACTCGAACTATAGGAGCACAGACGTCAACTTGTCAGCATAACAAGGACCCATCAAAAGTCGACCAACTATTTAGTAATCTTAGAACTTTTAGAAAGATAATAATAGATTACACATTACTTATAGGCAAATTTAACCTGTACATTTTTTTTAAAAGGATGGCACTCTGTAATTTAGAGCGTTCTAATGGATAATTTTGGGGCGCCAGACGCACAATTGGAGCGTACACTCAAAGTTGGAGCGCAGACACAAAATTGGAGTCCATTGATTTCATTGAATGGCCGGATGTTTCACACTACCTACTGAATGGAGGGGGGGGGAGGGGATGTTTCACACTACCAACTGAATGGGGTGATGTACCACATACTGCCTACTGCATGGGGTGCTGTGTCACACTACCTACTGAATGGAGGGGGGAGAGGGGATGTTTCACACTACCAACTGAATGGGGTGATGTACCACATACTGCCTACTGCATGGGGTGCTGTGCCACACTACCTACTGAATGGGGGGGGGAGGGGATGTTTCACACTACCAACTGAATGGGGGGATGTACCACNAAAAAAAAAGACAAGACTATGGATAAAAAAAAAAAGAAAAAAAAAAGACAAGACTATGGATAAAAGAAAAAGAAACGGAAAAAAATGACTATCTCGGCAGACTTAGTTCGTAGGAAGGTATCAAGATTATGTGGCGTAGGCCAGACAAAAGAAGCCCAAATGTCTGTCAACCTTTCCTACCGAGGATGCATTCAGACAAACTGCAAGAGTTATCTCCCGGCGGCCCCCCCCCCCCAGCGGCGTTATGATTAAAGATCCCCATTTTTATCTATACCTGCTTCAGCAAGGTAGGGTTTGGAAAGGGGGGGGGGGCGAAATGTAAGCTAAAACCTCGGTTGTTTACAAATGGGCACAGCAAGGCCACTGCAGCTTTCAGAGTCAATCCATTCAGCTTAGTAACGATGCGCTGTGTGGAGATGTATTGAGGAGCGGAGCCATGTATTGAGGAGTGGAGAGTTTACGTGTATGGGACGGAGGAGTCGAGAGTTTACGTGTATGGGACGGAGGAGTCGAGAGTTTACGTGTATGGGACGGAGGAGTGGAGAGTTTACGTGTATGGGGCGGAGGAGTGGGAGTGAGGAGGTGATAGGGGGAGTGTTGGTATGGAAGGAGCGAGATATGGATTTAGAGGGTTGGGGCGGGGGTGCGAGTGTGTGAAGTGGACTTGAAACGATGGGCATGGATGTGGTGAAAGACACGGACAGAACGAATGTGTGGATAGGTGTGTGTGGTCTGCAGTGAGATGTGAAGCCGCGGACGACCGACGGAGCCTGTTTTCAAGCTACACTTCATCACGATGTGAATGCAACAATCAGCTCTCGCGTACGTCTGCCCACAAACACGGGCACCTGGGACCAGACGTCGCGCTAACCTTAAGTTCCTGTAGACTTGCTCTGGATTCGATATCCCGCAGGGAAGTGAGCCTGTAGATAGACTCGAACTATAGGAGCACAGACGTCAACTTGTCAGCATAACAAGGACCCATCAAAAGTCGACCAACTATTTAGTAATCTTAGAACTTTTAGAAAGATAATAATAGATTACACATTACTTATAGGCAAATTTAACCTGTACATTTTTTTTAAAAGGATGGCACTCTGTAATTTAGAGCGTTCTAATGGATAATTTTGGGGCGCCAGACGCACAATTGGAGCGTACACTCAAAGTTGGAGCGCAGACACAAAATTGGAGTCCATTGATTTCATTGAATGGCCGGATGTTTCACACTACCTACTGAATGGAGGGGGGGGGAGGGGATGTTTCACACTACCAACTGAATGGGGTGATGTACCACATACTGCCTATTGCATGGGGTGCTGTGCCACACTACCTACTGAATGGAGGGGGGGGGGAGGGGATGTTTCACACTACCTACTGAATGGGGTGATGTACCACATACTGCCTATTGCATGGGGTGCTGTTCCACACACCACCCATTGAATAGGGGGATGCTCCACACTACCTACTGAATTGAGGGGGGTGGGGGTGTTCCACACGACCTACCCCCAGTCAACGTGAGCAGTTCGCGTATCAGTAACAAACCAGGAAGCTATCTGCTGCCAACCGGCCTGGATGTTTTGTGTGTGTGTGTGGGGGTGGGGTGAGTTCTGGTGTGATTTTATCAGTTGTTGTGCCCAGGGCAAGTCTTAACGTACAAACGTTTTCATAGAACCCGAGCCAAGTTAAAATGTTTACAACACGTGTTTCGGTGGGGGTGAGAAAACCAGGTCAAAGGTCACGACTGTTTAAGAACAAACACTGTGTACACAAACACACACACAAAAACAACCCAAACAAAACAAATGCACCCTGGTGGGGAATAGAAACGCGCTAAAAGACGCTTTAATTAAACGGAAGTGAGATGAGGTTACCGGGGGGGGGGGGGGAAAAATTAAAGAGACCGCAAGGGTTAAGCACTGGCATTACAACTTTGTTACACTTGATGGCCCGTGAGTACCGGCCCTTTGACAGCCCTACAACATTCGTTCACACAGAGAGCATTGCAGTGACCATTGCACGTCCTCCGTGTGTGCCTCCGCTCTCTGTCTTCACACAAGAACGTACGCACATTCCGTCGGCGAACACACGGCTTACCTTGACAGATTGACAGCGTTGACCAGCTCATGGGGTGAGCACACGCTGGTTTGTACCCTATCGGCATCGGACTTTCTGGAGTTCAACTCAAATAATGTAAGGGAGTCTAAAGTCAATACGTAGGAGATGTCTAAAGCCAATGTCGTAGGGATATCAAACTTCGATGAGTGAGGGATATCTTAAGACCAATATGTGAGGGTTATCCAAAGTCAATATCTAAGTGATACTAGACAGATATTCTACGTGGAGCTACCTACATCCAACGTTTTCTTCTACACACCTGTACAAGACAGACATTGTATGTGGATCTACCTGCATCCAACGCTTTCTTCTACACACCGGTACAAGACAGACATTCTATGTGGATCTACCTGCATCCGTTTTCTTCTACACACCTGTACAAGACAGACATCCTATGTGGATCTACCTGCATCCAACGTTTTCTTCTACACACCTGTACAAGACAGACATTCTATGTGGAGCTACATCCAGCGTTTCCTATCATACAGATGAACAAGACATACTTTTTTTTCCCAAGGACCCCTCGTGTTCTGTGTCCATTAAGGACTACACGGTCCTCAAAGGCGAGATAACGCAGTCGGCCAGGCAGACCTGACAAAAACGGGGCACCTACAATTTAATTGGCTTTCCTTAACAGTTTAACAGATGCTTAGAAAAATAAGAAGGAAAAAAAAAAGTGTGTTAAAAAAATAAAATTTATTTAAAAAAAAAAAAAAAAAAAAGGAAAAAAAAAAGTGTGGTAAAAAAATAAAATTTATTTAAAAAAAAAAAAAAAGGAAGGTGGGTTGTGAACGAGGGAAGTCTGGGATGGGAGACTCAGGAAATGTTCACACCTTCAAGTCGTTCTCCAATTAAATTTAAGGAAAAAAGAAAACAGTAAAGAAAGGAAGGTAATTCTACCTTAGATAAGCCCCAGGAACTGTTTTAAAAACATTCGAAAGAGCAAACAAAACAACAACAAGAAGAGCTTTAATTTAAACAACTAATTGGCGAGAACAATTTGCAACATCTGAAAGTAATCAATAGGGAGGGATACAATTTGCAACATATGAAAGTAATCATCAATACGGAGGGATACAATTTGCAACATATGAAAGTAATCATCAATACGGAGGGATACAATTTGCAACATATGAAAGTAATCATCTGCTAGACATGGGGTGGTATATACCCTGAGTCCTTTTTCTTTTTTCTTGTTTCTATGACATCGCTCTTGCGAACTGAAGAGTACAAAGGCAATATGATAGTATTCTGTACAGCAGCACGGCTAATGTGGCACAACAAAAATAGATCTTCTACTTCATCAAAACCCTTGTCAAAGGAGGAGCCCACTACAGACCGGACTTTAAAGCCCCCCCCCCCTCTCAACCCCCTTTCTTGATGCGAAAAGCAGGCTGATAAAAAAAAACAACAACACGTGATTGTCACATAGGCGGCCCCCATCCTCACTGAGATGTCAACCAGCTCTCTTTGACCAGTCGGAGTTCCTTAATCTCAATGTCTCCGCCAGTTGTTCAACCAATCGATAGTGCATAGAAAACTTTGTTGAGAGGGGGGGGGGAGAGTTTGCTCGGCAATCCCAGTGAAGTGAGCAACTCACAGATTCTACACCTACACATTCCACGAGAGGACATTGGTGCAAAGATGGGGGCCGCTTTTGTAAACTACAAGAAGAGATATGATGAACTTATTTTCTGTTTATGCGCCCCCCCCCCATTCCCATGTTCTTATGATCGTGTGAATGTATCATGTTGATGTACCTATAGGAGCACAGTTCTAAACTCTTTGGTTAATAAGGGGGGTTGGGGGGGGGGAGGGAGGAGAAAGACTGCAATCAGGTTTACAAAATGGAAATGATGCAAACAAAGTATGGGAAAACATGAGGCAAAAAAAGAAAAGAAACGCAACAAAACAACGAACGTGTCGGCAGGATGCCTTCATGTCATCGGCGAACAAACAACAGTAAAACCAGAAATAAATTTTTAAAAAAATTACTTGTCTGAAATGTAGTATCTGAGAGGGCAGCAGGAGGAAAGACAATGATGAAGGCTTCTTTCCGACACGTTCGTTGTTTAGAGTCCCTCTGCACCCCCACGACGATCAGCAGTTCCTTAACCGCCCAGAGCCACACAATTTTCATGACAAGCATCGGCGGCCCCATTTTGGTAACTAAGATTTCACTAAGCCGTTCACCTTGCAACAGATACATTATTTGTTATGGGGGGGGGGGGGGGGGGGGGGGGCGTTTTTTGGTGGGGGGAGGGGCCCTTTCCCCCCCCCCCCCANGATCAGTGCATTGATCATTCTGGATCCTATGTATGTAGAGGGGGTTCACGATGTTTCCGTGCATGGCTTTGAAGAGGATGCTTCAAATTTTAATGAATACGTACGGTGGCGCCTCCGGCAATAAACAACACAACAAGCTGGTCAACTTTTGTTCTTTTACCCCCCCCCCTTAAAAATTGAAATGACGTTCCGGAAGGGGTGCTTAACCAATAGACCCAAATCCCGGTGCATATCTTAAAACCGGTGTATATCTTAAAACCGGTGTGCGCCATCAGTGTATTTCTGTTGGAAGTGCACACATTTTGAAGAGGTCGAGATGGTATGGTGACGTGTCCAACTGATATTCACAGTTCAATAAATTTAAAATAAAACATAAAACAAATAAAACCACTTCAAGGGTTTCTGCTCCGTGTTTGGTTCAGCGCTAAGACTAGGTGTGCCATCAGGCACGTCCAGGGAGCTCACACTTCTGGATTAGATGGCCAAGCCCTCGACACCAAGGGGAACACAAGACTCCAACATACATCCAACATTGGTGTTGACAGCAATACAGGAGCAACGGCATCCGACATTTTTCTTTTTTTAAATCATTTTTTTTTAGCACTATATCTGCAGCGTGGGTCCAATAAATACAATGTCCAGGCACACAGGCTACCTCAAGTTCAAGGACGCCTGTCAAACTGACCATCACGTCAGTCAGGGCAATGGTCGGAGAGGTCGGCAAAATGCACGTGCTGGGTGGGGGGGGGGCAGGCAAGGCGACCCGTAACGAACCGTTATACCAAAGAGCGCCACGTGTTCACTGACATCCATTTAGCTTTTGTAGTTTTATAGGGTGTACCATTCGTTGTCACCCGGTGTAATGACTGACTGTGTGTGTGTGTGCGTGCGTGTGTGTGTGTGTAAGTGAAGGGCGGGTATATCAAGAGTATGGTTATCTTGGCAAGTGAGAGCTGTAACATTTGAGGCTGGGACTCGCCAGCCAGGGCCACGAAATCCATGGGTCAATAATGGAAAATGGCGCGCGGGGGAGGGCGCCCATAATTTACATGTTCTCCTTTTTCTTAACTACCTATTAGAGCAGAAATCGTGAGGGGGGGGGGGTGAGAGAGAGGGTGTTCAGATTACTGACATTTGTGGAAAATTACGGATGAAAATAGACTTGCTCTGGGTGACATTTCAGCCAAGCGGTGTTATTTTCTTCTTACATTTGGGAGCAGTGTATACAAGACAGGCGTCTAAAGTCATGGTATCCATTCAGTGCCCGCTAATACAATCGGTGGTTATGTGTACATGGGTGTGTGATGTCTTGAGGCAACTTGATATAATAGCCAGGTAGGTGTACATCGGCTCAACAGTGCGAGGCCTTTAATCATCTTAATACGGCCAGGTAGGTAGGTAGGTGTACATCGGCTCAACAGTGCGAGGCCTTTAATCATGTTAATACGGCCAGGTAGGTGTACATCGGCTCAACAGTGCGAGCTCTTTAATCATCTTAATACGGCCAGGTAGGTGTACATCGGCTCAACAGTGCGAGGTCTTTAATCATCTTAATACGGCCAGGTAGGTGTACATCGGCTCAACAGTGCGAGGTCTTTAATCATCTTAATACGGCCAGGTAGGTGTACATCGGCTCAACAGTGCGAGGTCTTTAATCATCTTAATACGGCCAGGTAGGTGTACATCGGCTCAACAGTGCGAGGTCTTTAATCATCTTAATACGGCCAGGTATGTGTACATCGGCTCAACAGTGCGAGGTCTTTAATCATCTTAATACGGCCAGGTAGGTAGGTAGGTGTACATCGTCTTAACAGTGCGAGGCCTTTAATCATCTTAATACGGCCAGGTAGGTGTACATCGGCTCAACTGGGCTCAACAGTGCGAGGCCTTTAATCATCTAAATACGGCCAGGTAGGTGTACATCGGCTCAACGGTGCGAGGCCTTTAATCATCTTAATACGGCCAGGTAGGTGTAAATAAAGGGCACGTATACATGGGTCGAACCATGGGATCGCTAGACAAATCAATAAAGCCAGGTATATATGGATTGAACCATAGACCTATCACTACAACGATGCTTTAATGAGTTGAACCAGGTGATGTATTTAGTTAAATAGACACAACGAGGTGTTCATGAGTTGAACCAGAAGACGCACGTACCGATCAACCAGCAAAGATGACATTGTACATATTCATCTCAAGTATCAAAGTACTGAGTTATGAACTTCCGACACGGCTGCTTTCCGAATCATCACATGTAGAGAACTGACAAGGCCATGCCAGAAAATTCAACTACAACCCAGGTGGACTAATACATCCATCCTATACATCCAATATAACCTAGTACACATCCAGTATGACACAGTACACATCCAGTATAACATAGTACACATCCAGTATAACATAGTACACATCCAGTATAAACATAGTACACATCCAGTATAACATAGTACACATCCAGTATAACATAGTACACATCCAGTATAACATAGTACACATCCAGTATAACATAGTGCACATCGAGTATAACCTAGTACAGTGGTTCCCAAACGTTTAAGTTTGGCGGACCGGTGAACAAGTTTCGAAATTTTACCAGGGACCGGTGCATGATTTATTTTTATACGTTTATTTCCATTTGACAATAAATATGTATGTTATGGGGACCGGCAGCGTTAGACATGCGGACCGGTGAAGGTCCACGGACCGCCATTAGGGGACCACTGACCTAGTACACATCCAGTATAACCTAGTACACTTCCAGTATTACCTAGTACACATCCAGTATAACCTAGTACACTTCCAGTATTACCTAGTACGCATCCAGTATAACCTAGTACACATCCAGTGTATAACCTAGTACACAACCAGCCACGTCAGCAGAGCCAGGAACTCATTTTGACATCAAAACTCCAGAAGACCGGTGAAGGTCCACGGACCGCCATTAGGGGACCACTGACCTGGTACACATCCAGTATTACATAGTACACATCCAGTATAACCTAGTACACATCCAGTATAACCTAGTACACCTCCAGTATTACCTAGTACACTTCCAGTATTGCCTAGTACGCATCCAGTATAACCTAGTACACATCCAGTGTATAACCTAGTACACAACCAGCCACGTCAGGAGAGCCAGGAACTCATTTTGACATCAAAACTCCAGAAGAAGATAACAGACACATAAGACTCCTATTCCGTTATATGACCTCATACAGTGGTATGAAGATAATAAACGACCGAAAACATGACGACAGTCAATCCAAGTGTTCACTGAGTTCTATTTCAAGTATACACGACGGAAGGACATTTCATGACTCCAACATATGAATGTACACTGTGTTCAAAGCAGTGCCTAGAATTTTAGAATTATTACCCAGCTTAGGTGGGCCAGTATTTAACACTAGTATAACCCAGCTGAGGTGGGCCAGTATTTAACACTAGTATAACCCAGCAGAGGTGGGCCAGTATTTAACACTAGTATAACTCAGCTTAGGTGGGCCAGTAGTTAACACTAGTATAACCCAGCTTAGGTGGGCCAGTATTTAACACTAGTATAACCCAGCTTAGGTGGGCCAGTATTTAACACTAGTATAACCCAGCTTAGGTGGACCAGTAGTTAACACTAGTATAACCCAACTTAGGTGGGCCAGTAGTTAACACTAGTATAACTCAGCTTAGGTGGACCAGTAGTTAACACTAGTATAACCCAGCTTAGGTGGGCCAGAATTTAACACTAGTATAACCCAGCTTAGGTGGGCCAGTATTAAACACTAGTATAACCCAACTTAGGTGGGACACTAGTTAACACTAGTATAACCCAGCTTAGGTGGGACACTAGTTAACACTAGTATAACCCAGCTTAGGTGGACCAGTAGTTAACACTAGTATAACCCAGCTTAGGTGGGCCAGTATTTAACACTAGTATAACCCAGCTTAGGTGGGACACTAGTTAACACTAGTATAACCCAGCTTAGGTGGGCCAGTATTTAACACTAGTATAACCCAGCTTAGGTGGGACACTAGTTAACACTAGTATAACCCAGCTTAGGTGGGACACTAGTTAACACTAGTATAACCCAACTTAGGTGGGACACTAGTTAACACTAGTATAACCCAGCTTAGGTGGGACACTAGTTAACACTAGTATAACCCAACTTAGGTGGGACACTAGTTAACACTAGTATAACCCAGCTTAGGTGGGACAGTTCACATTATCTCGAGACAGCGATTAATTATTTACTCAGCCAATTTCTCCAATATGACACGCTGCCTGGCTTACCATGAGCTGACTAGCACCTGTATATCGTATAAACTTTAATAACAAGTGTGAGACAAATTTCCATACAAGTACATGGGTAAAAATGGGAAAAGCACTTCAATAAAATAAGTTCCCCCAAAACCTTCAATAACAAAAGCTAGTTACTGTTGCTATGCCAATCCACAGCTGATAGTACAACTTACCGACATTTATTTGCTACTCCTGTCAATGCCTTAACTTTGTTAAATTGTACTTATTTAAATGGTGTTATACACGACCCATGGGGGTTTATGTATCAGTATGGTGTTATACACGACCCATGGGGGTTTATGTACCAGTATGGTGTTATACACGACCCATGGGGGTTTATGTACCAGTATGGTGCTATACACGACCCATGGGGGTTTATGTATCAGTATGGTGCTATACACGACCATGGGGGTTTATGTATCAGTATGGTGCTATACACGACCATGGGGGTTTATGTATCAGTATGGTGCTATACACGACCCATGGGGGTTTATGTATCAGTATGGTGCTATACACGACCATGGGGGTTTATGTATCAGTATGGTGTTATACACGACCTATGGGGGTTTATGTATCAGTATGGTGTTATACACGACCCATGGGGGTTTATGTATCAGTATGGTGCTATACACGACCATGGGGGTTTATGTATCAGTATGGTGCTATACACGACCATGGGGGTTTATGTATCAGTATGGTGCTATACACGACCATGGGGGTTTATGTATCAGTATGGTGTTATACACGACCCATGGGGGTTTATGTATCAGTATGGTGCTATACACGACCCATGGGGGTTTATGTATCAGTATGGTGCTATACACGACCCATGGGGGTTTATGTATCAGTATGGTGCTATACACGACCATGGGGGTTTATGTATCAGTATGGTGTTATACACGACCATGGGGGTTTATGTATCAGTATGGTGCTATACACGACCCATGGGGGTTTATGTATCAGTATGGTGCTATACACGGCCATGGGGGATATATATGTGTGTTGCGCCATACGATCTGTATTTATAGTTCTTAAAGGTCGACGGGTTGATACGTGTCAGTCCTATAAATGGGCTGAGAACAAGCCAAGCGACACACAGGTCGATACGAGCGAAGACAGCCATTCATGCGTGAGTCACCAGACTTTCTCCCGAGCATGACTGTCGCCTCTTGTAATCGAGATTTGAACGCTTTGATCACGAGCCGATGGCTCAAAGTTTAACTTTGACCACAACTGAAACCCACGCCACGGGTAAGCGAGAGTGGCGAGAGACACACGAGTGGCACAGTTAACCATTGTGCTCACCCTACCCCTGCCAACACGCCACACCGTGAATCACTGCGCCCCCCCCCACACACACACTCAAGCTCACTCCGTGGACGGTAAGGGAGGCTGGGGGGGGGGTGGGGTGGGTGAGAGTAAGGACATTCAAGACACGGGGCGGGGAGAGGATGAAGACAGGTGCAGTCGAGAAGAGCAGCCCTCGTGAGAGAAAGGCTGTAGCATTGTCCGAGCCGCATGCTCATGCTTCCCCCCACCCCAAAAAAAAATCGTAGAGCTCAGCCCTTCCACGCCCGTCATGTCCAAAATGCGATGACTTGTACTTGGTTTATAAAGATGGCCAGGCTTCCGGCTCAATACTAAACCATTTTCAACTCACCCAGCTGACCGTGACGTCAAAGTGAATTAAAAATGATTCCCAGGAGCACAGTTTCCTAGGGGGGTGGGCTAAGACGACCTAGAAATGAACAGCTCGGTCTCCCAACATCAGCTGTAGGTATAGATTTAGTTGTAATTGATGTAGTTACAGCTGTAGATATAGATTTAGTTGTAAGTGATGTAGTTTCAGCTGTAGGTAGGAGGAAGTCGGTACCTATGCGTTGCGGGTGTGTGTGTGTTGTTATTTGTATCCTGAAATTTGTTTGAAAGAAATTTCGTCGACGGAAATTTGATCGAATGGAAGTTTGGTCGAATCTTTTCTTCAGTTCACACGTCACACGTTAAAATTTTGTGTCACATTTCTATTTGAGCGTATTATTTTGTTTTTCTACATAGTTTAGTGCCTTCAACAAGATCTTTGACGAAAATTTGAAAATTTGATGTGAACTGAAAAGAAAATCGACCAAACTTCCGTTAGATCAAATTTCAGTCGACGAAATTTCTTTCAAACAAATTTCCGGTAACCGTTATTATATGACAACGGTGCAAGCAAAGGGCATACGATCATTGGTCCCCAACCTCCCTAATGCCGCGACCGTTTAATGCAGTTCTTCATGTTGTGGTGACACCCCCACACACAATCATTTCCGTTACTACTTCATAAATATGTGTTTTCCGGTGGTCTTAGGCGACCCACGGGTTGAGAACCGGCTGCATTAGAAGGAGGCCGTGAATGACAGATTAAATTGAACATTCCCATTCGTTTCAGTATCACATCAAATCGATATCCACTTCGTCATCGATCTACGGCGTCGCCCGCTTCGTTTAAAGTAAAGCCGAATAGCTTCCAACATGTTACTTCGCAGGCATGGGTTCAAATCGCAGTGGTTAATAAAGAGCACTCATTCCTGCTTTAAAAAAAAAAAAAAAAAAAAAAAATTGTTTCAAACTTCGACCCCGTTATTAGTTGCACCCCAAGCTAGACAATGTCGCGAGTGAGCACTTTAAAATCGATATCCACTTCGTCATCGATCTACGGCGTCGCCCGCTTCGTTTAAAGTAAAGCCGAATAGCTTCCAACATGTTACTTCGCAGGCATGGGATCAAATCGCAGTGGTTAATAAAGAGCACTCATTCCTGCTTTAAAAAAAAAAAAAAAAAAAAAATTGTTTCAAACTTCGACCCCGTTATTAGTTGCACCCCAAGCTAGACAATGTCGCGAGTGAGCACTTTAAGACATGAAGGGCGACCAGAGGCACGCGGGGGGCACGTGCATGCACACACATTCTCCAGATTCCAGCACCGGAGCCTTTCCCCGTAGGCTCCTTATCAAATATCAAAGTGTCAATGCGAGTCGTCGATCCGCAAGGGGGTAGGTTTATGCGAGTCGATGACGGTGAAGAAATCCTGTCAGCTTTTTTTTCCACCGAATATAAAAATATCCCGTGGTAGCAATCACCCCATATCTGAGACCGGTGGCGTGGGGGGGGGGGGATAAAGCGCTGCAACAGTTACAAGATGATATTACAAATTGAGATTGACCAGAAACGAAACAATTAAAAGATGATATTACAAATTGAGATTCACCGGAAACGAACCAATTAAAAGATGATATTACAAATTGAGATTGACAGTAAACGAAACAATTAAAAGATGATATTACAAATTGAGATTCACCAGAAACGAAACAACTAAAAGATGATATTACAAATTGAGATTGACCAGAAACGAAATAAATAAAAGATGATATTACAAATTGAGATTGACCAGAAACGAAATAAATAAAAGATGATATTACAAATTGAGATTGACCAGAAACGAAATAAATAAAAGATGATATTACAAATTGAGATTCACCAGAAATGAAACATTTAACAGATAATATTACAATTGGGATTGACCAGAAACCAAACAGTTAAAAGATGATGATATTACAAATGGGTATAATGTTTTTAAGCAAGTTGGTTGCCGGGCGTGCAGTAAGCGCGCACAGCCAAGTATAGAAACACTGGCACACCAGGTCTACAATGAGTTGGTTGATTACAACACCCCCCCCCCTTCCACGTCCCATAATTCCCAAAGGTAAGATTGGCGTAC
Source organism: Lymnaea stagnalis (assembly GCA_964033795.1). Lineage (NCBI taxonomy): Eukaryota > Metazoa > Mollusca > Gastropoda > Lymnaeidae > Lymnaea > Lymnaea stagnalis. The sequence goes on from CAXITT010000146.1 coordinate 439,183, forward strand.
GTACGTAAGGCCTGTATCAGCTGATGTAAGCAGACGTGTTTCTAATGAGGATGCAGGAAGCAGATCCTCGACGAGTGCGACAGCCACCGATAACCCGCGCCACTTGGCGGGGTGCGTGACGCCCTCTGGCAGACAAGGCAGCTAGTGTTCCACCACTACCACCGTGATTGTACGCACTGATAATTTATTGTCATCGTTTTCACAGATTACCGCTGAAGGGGATTCCCCCCCCCCCTCTCACCTTGGGCTTCTTATAAAACGGTCAATGCACTCCGTGTTCAGAGGCAGAGTTAACAAGGAGAAAAAGAAAAAAAGGGGGGGGGGGGGGATGAACGTGTAACATGAATAGAAGTTAACAGGTTGCTATGTTACTTAATTATACATCAAATAATGTAATCTGTAATCATTTGATAAGTCCATTGATAAGCTGGGGGGGGGGGGTTGTCCACTTTCACGTGTCCACCCCTCCATCTCCCATAATGATATGTTCGCTATTAAAATGAGTGAGCATTGGTAAAAAAAAATAATTAAAAAATTCCCCTAGTGCCTAGGTTCAAAAGGTAAAAAGAAAAAAAAAACCAGTTTAAAGGCTATAAAAGGGGGGGGGGGGGATGAACGGGTAACATAAACAGAAGTTAACAGGTTGCTATGTGACTTAATTATACAACAAATAATGTAATCTGTAATCATTTGATAAGTCCATTGATAAGCTGGGGGGGGGGGTTGTCCACTTTCACGTGTCCACCCCTCCATCTCCCATAATGATATGTTCGCTATTAAAATGAGTGAGCATTGGTAAAAAAAAATAATTATACAATTCCCCTAGTGCCTAGTGTCAATAGGTACAATGAAATAAATAACCAGTTTCAAGGCTATAAATCAACAACTCTGGTCACAGTAGCACAAACTGTTTCTCGGTAAAAGGAAATGAATGAAAGCATGATCCGCCCCCCATTATACCATTTCTCGGTAAAACAAAACACCAAACCAATCAAGCCGATTAATTATATGTGTAGTAGCAGGGACTAACATACCCAACACACGGGATTATTGAGGAGGGTTGGGCGAATAAAAATCTATGAACCCCCCAGCAAGGCTCATTTAAAAGGAACTTAATAAAGTCAAGACAACAGTTAAGCGAGCAGTTGACACCGCCTGTACTGTTCCGCCGTACAAGTCCCGGGTGTTGATAAACACAAGATTTTTTTTTTTTTTTTTTTGGGGGGGGGGGGTGTTTGAATAGCTCAGCTCCTTAATTTAAAGTCTAACATTGGCACCTGACAGGTAAATAGTCTGAGGTAAGCTCAGGTAGTCAAGGGGGGGGGGGGTGATATTGGTGGCTTCACCACCTCCCGGTAACACGAGCCGTTCTTTCAATAAGAAGAAAAGAGACAATTGTAAGAAAGATCTATAGCAGCCTTGACTTAATGAGAAGAAGAATAATGAGTGGGCCATACCCCCATATGCTTGAGAATCCCTTTGCGTTCGAGCGGTGCACCGGGTAACCACTGACATTCCCTGCAAATATTTATTCCAATTATTCCAGGGAACGACTACCTCAGATGTATAGATAGAATAATCAAGTTGGGCTTTTCTCACCCAACAAGATGGGTTAACTTTTCAAGAAGCCATCTTTCACTTTGGTTACTGACAACTGCCCCCCCCCCCCATCAGGCTACAGAATAAACCTTACACCGATGAGACCCACTACTGTAGGGTTGACCACTCAAGGACACAGCTGGACTTGGCCTGACACACTCCAGTTTAAACAATGCTCACAAGGTAATCTCAACAAAGGCCTTCACAAGATGAAACCAGCAGTTTCCCCCAACAGGCTACGCCACAAACCACTCACTGCCATCCGAGGTAAAGAAGTGCACATGATGACATAAATTAAAAGGCTTTACACGCGGCGGTTGTGTGTGTGATGATGGTGGTGTGTGTGTGTGTGGGGGGGGGGGCGGGTTAATTGTTTTATTCAGCTTTCACGATCGAACTGAGTGAACTGAGGAGCTCATAACATTTAGCCTTCTAGTCTATTCAATAAACTAACATTTTATAAACTGAGGTTTTAAGTGTATTGGCGACTTGGTGTGTGTGTGTGTGTGTGGGGGGGGGGGGGGGGGGTGGGGGGGGGGGGGGGAGAAAGAAAGAAGATCAACAGTCAGCTTTGAATGTTTAAAATGCTTCAGAAACAAAATATATAATTATCCAATTATCCTTGATAATGTATAAAAAATGATCCACAAACAAATGTGTGGTCGTCCATAATGTAGGTCATGGTTTGGTGGCAGCGGAGGGGGCAGCTGGTATCTTGTGCCACTTCACACATTTTATTTTTTAAATCATTAGGACATATAAAACCTGAAATGGAAAATGACGTTAAACATGCTTTTGTGATCAATGTATTCCGACAGAAGATGTCACTTTATAAAGTTACAGAGGGGGGTCTATTAGATTAAATTATAATTAGTTGTTAATTTTTTATTTTTTTAAAATAAATTTTAAACAATTTTCTAAATCAAAAGTGTGACCTACTTCAGGAAAGGGGTTCATCTGAGATTTGGGACAGATTGTGATGTGTGGAGGGGAGGGGGTGTGTGTAAATTTTATCTTAAAAAAATAGTGGAACATACTTTAAGGAGGGCCCCTGTAAATCTAACATGAATGATCAATTTAGATCATCACTTGAAACACAGGCGTGTAAAATACATGCTGGGATCATACAGGATGCTGGTTGAAAAAAAAATAATTAAGGAAGGAACCGATACTTAACTTATTTGTTATAAGCTAATTAAAAGGTAATCCAATCACAACTATTTTTATATCTTGGTTCTGGTTATCTAGGACCAGGAAGGAAAATCCTAATAATGAATCTACTAAGCACATTTTTAAAATTCAAAGTCTTGACACTAGTCAGTAGCTGAAACATATCATGCCACAGGATTCTACCGCGTCTGCAATATATTATAATTATGCAGCATCTACATAAACTTACCAACAAAAAAAAAAACTTGCAAAAATAAAATTTTCCACCAGGGATGTGGCTCCACCAAGTAAATAATAGCTTTCCACTACAGATTCAAAATTGATTAAGTACAAAATTTCAAAAGATTTCTTTCTTCAAACATCTTTTTTTAAAAAATATTAAGTTCTAGAGCTGGGGTATTTTTTTCAACCATGACCAAAAAACAACTTCACCTTGACCTATTAACTCTGGATGTAGATTAAGAGAGTTCAACCAAATTTATCGGAAATAAAACCAAAACCCTTGAAAAATCACATTTGGATTTATGCTTTCTCATTTGGGCAGCAAAGTGAGACAGACAATTTTAGAGCTTATTAATAAAACCTGGAACACATGGAGGCAGACTGTTCCTTCAATGGATCCTTGGACATAAAGGATTGCCACAGAATGTCCCTCTAATTTAGACATAAAGAGCAGCGTGTGACTGTATTATTAATACAAAGGGACAATTGGATAATATTAATAAGATTAAGAATAGTAGGCCTTTAACTATAAGACATAAGTGTAGCAGTGTAGCCAAGTCTCTTGTCGGTCCACTGGTATTACATTAGTAGTAGTAGAATTGGTAGGCTATGATATTGTGTGATTAGACTCCTTTCAGTCAGCTGACATTACTGACGGATAATAGTAATAAATTATAATATGAGAAGGAAAGGCATTTATAAATAAAATAGTGGTTACTGTTGATTACGCTTAGGCTTCAGCCTATACACTAACTAATATAGATAGAAAAAGATAAGTTGACGCTTATGCCCAACATAACACTTTTCAGATAGGCATAAGGGTATCAAAATGATTATTCTATCATAATCATATTTATAATTAATTCTTAATTTTAGAATCATAATCATATGCTAGGTCGTCATCATAGTCATAGTATCAAAAATCATCATTCTCATAGTCCTCTATTTACTTTTACTGGAGTCATTTTGGTAATGGCAATGGTTATAGTATAATTATATTGATAGATACTAACATAGTTAACATAGGCGAACATGCCTATTATAAATTATGTAAAAATACATAAAATAGATAGAGGCTTGGCTAGGCTCAGCTAACTAACTAACAACTGACTACTACAAATTAAGATAATACAACAAATTATTATTATGCTTGGTTAGTTGGTTATTATAAGGCATAGGTCTAGGCCCCTAATTTATTTGATTGCAAAACAAAATTATATTATAAATCTCAAATAGTTTTAAACTAATTGACTGTATTACCTGAATGATCAGCAAATATATTTCCTTGAGAAGTTCTTGGCTCCTTTGCAGGCTTTGATTTACTTTTTCCGGAACTCGGCTTTGGTTCCTTCGCATTTTGTGCTCCCATTATCACCTCTTCTGGATTTGGCTCTGGCAGCGGTTTCAGCTGCAAAATGAGCCCTAAAACACCTTATAATCCAGTGTGAACTACATATCCAACATGAATTAAGACTATAAATCTAAAAATTATGTTATTTACACTCCATGGAGAAAAATTGGAGGCGTTGGCACGCCTTTGTTCCACGATCTTCACACAAAACCAGTATACTTCCTTCACGAATCGGCCGCCGCCATATTTGATCAGAAATACTATCGAAAATGAGGCAGCAATCATAACCTTTAACCTATGACCCATAGAATGAGAACATGACGTCACTTCTCTTTCTTAGAGTATTTTCTTTTATTTACATTTGTATAACTAAAAATAATTATAATTATAAATAATTGTTCTTTAATTTGCCTCACAGAAAATTTTAATATAAAGATGCTGGATAGTAGAAAAAGTAAACGAAAGAAAGCAAAGAACTTATTTTAAAATATATCAGAGTAAAAACCCGAAAAGAAACCTACACCTACACATACTTGATAAAACGTTTGGTTCCGGGCGTAATCGAACTGTAACAATATAAAAATGCAAAGACGCAAAAATTAGATCTATGTTCATTCACAAATCCTTTTTTTAAAAAAAATAGAATATTTTTTCTACTATTTTCTTTCTTGTAATTAACTAACGAAACTAAATTATTTAACAAAATTGACCTATAGAGAAAATCAAAATCAAGCTCTCATGCTTTCGATACAACTTGTGACAAATAACAAATTAACTAGCCGGCAAGATCTTTCAAAATATATTTTGCTTATGCTATTATTTTATATTTTCTTTTTATGAAATAGCTCCAGGTGATGTATTAGAAGAGGTCACGATTTAGGATATGACGTTTATACTATTCAATGTGCCCATTTTTAATCCCTTTTCAACTTCCACGCGTAGACACTTTTCCTTTCAGTATATTACCGTCCACTATGGGCACTTTAATTAAGTAGGCTTACATTATTTAGTTCTTTTCTCATTTTAAGATATGTGAGGTAAAATGAAATAGGGGCATACACTGCCGCTGAGTCTTCAAGAATCTGAATTAGTTCTCAGAGCCATGAGCATGACGATTGCGTTCCTGTACTTTTTATTATTATTTACTAAAAAATGAATACATATTTACTTCGGGAAGGGGGTTCTTGTGTGAATTTCCACAATTTTCTTCCAGTATTTTTTACCCGGCAATTTAATTCAATTTACTCATATAATCTGTTGGATTTGACCTTTCGTTATTTACATCAAATTATATACTTTAAGATGATTAAATAGCTCATGAGTCACGACTTTTCAATGATTCAGTTTAAGTTTTATTTTAAATGCACGAAGGGGTCAATTATGGACCGCATGTGCAATATTCTGAGCAACACCACACACAAAGACTGGAAGATGCACAGGTTAAAATTACGAGGTTAAAAACATAAAGCAATCAAAATCTGTTAAAAATATTATCAATTTAAAAAAAAACTCACTGTATTTCACCGTGTAAACAATTAAAAAAAAAAAATAATAAATAAAAAAAGGGAGAGGAAAAAAAAAGAAAGTTTTGTGAAGGGGCCCGACAAATGAGTATCAACTTTGAACTGTCTGAAGTATCGATATGCATGGAATACTTAAAAAATAATAACAAATTAAAAAAAAACACACTGTAATTCAACGGAAAAAAAAATAAAAAAAAAAAATAATAAATAAAAAAAGGGAGAGGAAAAAAAAAAAGAAAGTTTTGTGAAGGGGCCCGACAAATGAGTATCAACTTTGAACTGTCTGAAGTATCGATATGCATGGAATACTTAGAAGATACCATATAAAATATGTAAATGATATTTCGCATTTTAGGTTTTAAATATTATAACTCAGCAGACAACATTGTAAATTATAACAGCATGACAGAGGAAGACGAAAGCAGTGACAAAGAGATGAACTTGCTTATGAAATGGAGTAATGGGATTTCCTTTGTTGCAGGATCACCTGGTGTAGAATTAATGAAAAGATGCAGCGAGATGTTGCTGACTGCATCAAAATCTGTGCTGGTAAATACAACTTACACTACTTAGAGTACTTAGACCGGGGGTCTCAAACTCGCGGCCTGCGGGTCATTTGCGGCCCGCAAGACGATATTTTGCCGCCCGCGACAAGACAGCAAATTTAGTGTTAATGCGTCCCGCGTGTTTTCCCCATTCTCATACCTATAATGTGACCCTCCGCGATGGTTTCAGTCGAATCTCACCAACTAGTCTAATTCTAATTTTTCTTATTTTTGTATAGAATTGGACTTGATTATAATAGTAAAAACCGTTTAAAATCAGAATTTGTAGAATTTTATGCGACAAACATGGCCAAAGTGCAGTTTTGAGAAAACACGCTTAGAATATTATATATACATATTTCAAAATTTTTAAAAGTCAGTTAGTGGATAATGCCGATAATGCACAACCATAATTGTGTAAATCGTAGTAATCCGACACAGTATCAAAGAATCCCTATTACTATTACAATTACCGCTAATGTTTACGAGTGAGGGAAATTCCGAACCTGTCAGCTTGGTCACTTGTGCTGTCAGGTCACTGGCATCAAGCAGTAGGATGAAGAAAGTGAAGCCTATTTTTTGAGAACCCTTAATGTTTTTATTTGTTATAACTAAAGGTTGAGCAGATTGTAACAGTTGTACTTTATTGAATTTGTAATCACTTTTTTGTGGAACACTTGATGCCGCCCAGTCTCACAAAGACTCTGCCTCCTGCGGCCCAGTCTCACTCAGACTCCACCTCCTGCGACCCAGTCTCACTCAGACTCTGCCTCCTGCGGCCCAGTCCCACTCAGACTCTGGCTCCTGCGGCTCAGTCTCACTCAGACCCTGCCTCCTGCGGCCCAGTCTAACTCAGACTCACCTCCTGCGGCCCCGTATGATTTGAGTTTGAGACCCCTGACTTAGACTTAGTACTTAGTACTACAAATTGATTTCAATTATTGAAAATAAAATAATATTAATTAAATTTTATATATACTATTTAATTTTAATTTACTCATTTACCAACTATTGGTTGAATATTGACATAATATAATAATATTAGTATTAGTATTATTATATTATTCTAATAGTTTAACTAGGCTTAGGCTTAACTACTTAACTAATTTAACTTAGGCCTAAACTCAAAAAAATTAAAAACACTATCTATGGTCTATACTCAACACAGTCTATAGTCTAAAAAATAGCAATTTTTCAGTATATATATAATATAGGTTCATTGAGAGTGAGAGCTTCTAACACATAAGTTTTTTATCTTTAATTCTTCACTGTTTCTTATTTTGCCTACTGAAGAAGGCATCTAGCCCAAATGTCCTTTTAATTTATAATGATTTTCATTTGAAGTCTAAACATATCTTGTTCTAATATTTCCTTCACTAGGCTTGAACTCGGTCCGTCATATGTTATCTCTCAGTATTACCAGTAATAGTATAACTGGAGCATAGTTAGGCTAAATCATAGTGCTGTTTTTGGTTTAGCAATGATGTTAATGTTACGAAATGTTATGAGGTGCTGGGTGGCCGAGCGGTCTAAACTGTCTCAAACCAAATAGTTGGTGATCTGGAGTTCAATCCCCACCAAAGGCAACATCGCAGCACCCCGGGTGGATGGGACTCTAAGCCTTGGATGGCAACCCATCTAACAGAAGGCAAACTCTGAATTTAAACCAGGAGCCAGAATGATCAACAAATTGATTGTGGGCCCCTCAAATATAAGAAGAAGAAGAAATTTGTCAATCTCACTTTTCTCAGTATGATTAGATTTTTTGATGACTTCTCATAGTTTCAACCCTTAAAATTATGGTAAATATAATTATAACTACAGTAGAAACTTGTGATTTGGCCTATAGACTTTTATTTTACTTTTACTTCTAGCTTTTCTCTTATTAACTTTAAGGCATAGAGTGCATATATCTAAAAAAAAAAACAAAAAAAAAAAAATCTAAGGGAACAGTGTGCTGCAGCTCAGTACGAAAGTTGTCTTTTGGGTAGTATATTTAAAAATATAATTATAACTACATTAGAAACTTGTGATTTGGCCTATAGACTTTTATTTTACTTTTACTTCTAGCTTTTCTCTGATTAACTTTAAGGCATAGAGTGCATATATCTAAAAAAAAAACAAAAAAAAAAAAATCTAAGGGAACAGTGTGCTGCAGCTCAGTACGAAAGTTGTCTTTTGGGTAGTATATTTATTTGTTCATTGTTTTTAGATTTGACATAATTTACTAGAAAGACCCAGAAGTAAAATGTTTTGTCTGCATCATTACAACACTCATTTTTCTGCATCATTACAACACTAATTTTTCTGCATCATTACAACACTAATTTTTCTTCACCTCTCAATGACCTAAAACTTAGCCAGCGTGTACAAGACCCAAAGATTTCCAAAAGATATTTTAAAAAGTTAGTTTTTATTCCATTGTTATAAACTTTGAGGTTTTAATACTTTCCATTAAATACTGTCAGCAATGAACTTAAAACGATTTAAAAAAAAAAATTGAAAGTAATGATTATGTATGTCACATGTAGTTTTATGATATTAAAATTAGTGGATGTCATTAATTCATAATTGCAATGTATTGGAATGTATGTTTAAGGGGGGCATTGGCATTGAAAAATAAAATGTAGCCATTCACTTATTATTAAATATCCAGAATTATAAAAAATGTCAGGAACAATTTGAAAATTGACTGAGAATTATCATGAATTATTATTTTTCCCCAGCTGTTGAAAATGAGTTAGTTCAAACATGACATTTCATGACGGGTTAAATATACTTTTGAAAACTGCTGGTAATATGTATTTGTAAAAAGTTATCTCTTATCCTTTTGATGAATTTCATTTGCAATTTAATATGACGAAAATGAGTTGTCTGGACTCATTTTATTTTTCTTTGTTTCCACCAGGGTTCTTCAACAATTGATATTGGAAACTTATTTCGATATGGAGCTGAACAAGGAGATGCAGATTTTAGAGAGCAGCTTTCATGTTTTTTAAGTCATGAATACCGAGATAAAGTAAAAAGGTAAGAATTAAAATACCTTATCTTTTATTAATATTTCATTTTAGTACAAATGGCTAAGAAAAGTTGTTAATCCTGGTTGGATGAAAATAGCTCTGAGCTTTATTAATAGGAAATGAAAATATTTTTCCATCCCGCAAAATGTACATTTAGCTCCACAACACATAATTTTGAATTAATATTCACAGTGTCATAATCTGTATGTGAATAAAGAACAAAGAAGAAACTTCTTCAAGCCTAAAAGTGATGATTCATATTATAATTTTGCTTATTACTAAAACACTTTGTTTTTGTTACCAGTGCTAATTTAATGGTTACAGCCGGGGCCACACAAGGTCTCCACGCCATCTTGTCTTTACTGTGTGACAAGGCAAGTCCTATCTTCGTAGAAGATCCCAGTTATTTCTTTGCTGTTCGAATGATAAGAGATGATCTTCAAATGAACCTTGTTCCTGGTAACGCTTGTTTTAAAAAAAAATAATATCATTACTTAAACTGATAATTTACATAATGTGAGCTACTCCATATAATTTTGAAATTAAATATTTAAAAAAAAAAAGTTTATTGGTTGCCATTTAAAAAAAAAAATCATCCATTTATTTCAATTGGTACAGTATATATTAAACCAATTTTGCTCTGATTATTTCGCAAACAGTTCCTTGTGATGAGTGTGGGATTAATCCAGAACTTCTTGATCAGTTTTTAATTGCACATAAGCGTGAATTTTATAAGGGGAACAACAGCAACATCAACAAACGCTATACACGATTTTGGGCAGCCGCTTATCTGATTCCAGTATTCAACAATCCTACCGGCCAGACATATTCTGAAAGTAAGCTTTAGATTTCTTTTTGTTCCATCTCTGAGATTTCATATTAAAAAAATTCTGTAGTTAATAAAGTAGATGGTAGTGTTAATAAACTCGTGAGGCACATTGAGAGGTAATACACAAGCAAATGTTGATATAGACATCGACACTAAAAGTTTAGTTATTTCTTTATAGTCTGTAGGGGTTGTGAAACTAGAATGTAAGGAGTCCACTGTTCATTATTCAGTTGTATTAATTCTTTGCAAGACAGTTTTGAAATGAAACTCAATTAAATTAATTTAATTAAACTTGAAATACTGTTATTACTATTAGTATTTTGAAAATTGATGAGTACTTTGAATTAGAAGAGATGTTTACATTTTAGCTGTTGAGTTTTCAATAATTGTCATTTGCTGTTTTTTTCAAGCCCGATGTAAAGAGCTTATTCAACTTGCCAGAAAGCACAACATTCTTCTAATAGCTGAAGATATTTACAATCTGATCCACTTTGATGAAAGTGGACTCGCACCCCAGCGATTACTGCATTATGACAACACATCTGATCCAGACTATGGTGGGGGGCATGTCTTATCCAACGGTACGTTCTCTAAAATATTTGCTCCCAGTATCCGACTGGGTTGGATTGAAGGACCAGAGCAGCTGCTGTTCAAGATGTACAACAGGTCAGGCCTTTTGTTCTCGAAACTAGTTTTAAAATTAAATGCTCTCCTTAGGATAAATTGAATTCTAACAAATTATTCAGAAGTAAGTTTTACTGCAATGGAGCTCAAGAAATTTAAAAAAAAATTTACCTGTCAAACTGTAAATCATTGCATTTTTTATGTGGTTCTCTTAACATTTGCTTTTTATTTTAGTAAATAAATAGAATATCTTGTACAGTAAGTATTATCATTTGATGTTGATGATACTTAAAATATCATCATCATTTGTCCTTTGAGTTCCTTGTGGAGCATAAGGCCTCTGTCAAAGTAGCACCACTTTGCACTGTCTCTTGCCAATATTTTTGTACTTCCCAGCTCTTTCCTGTTCTCTCAGCGTCATCCAGCACACTCTGCCACCATGCTCTCTCAGCCTCATCCAGCACGCTGTGCCACCATGTTCTCTTGGGTCTTACTCTGTGACATTTACCCTGGGGATTCCACTCTAGGGACTGTCTCAGCAGCTCTTTTGTTGGTGTATTTCCTGGGGATGTGTCTTATCCATCTTCATTTTCTATCCATGATTTGTTTCTCTATTGTTTTCTGTCCACTCATCTTCCACACCTTGATGTTTTTGATTCTGTTTGTTGTAGTTTCTGTTGTTCTCCCTATTTCAGACCTGTTCAATAGGACTACTTTCACATTGGAGTTAAAAATTCTTACTGTAATTTTGGTAGAGATGTAGGATGATTTCCTGACTGTTATTAGGTGGGCTAAAGCCCGCTGTGCTAAATGTATCCAGCGTTTGATGTCTTCCTCTGTTCCTCCAGGCACATTGACCACAAGAAGCTATCGACGTGATCTGTGTTTTATTTCTCTAGTTTTATGTCATCATCTTGTTAGTAGTTTATTTTTAGCATTGTTTGTTTTGTGATGGTTTCCATTTAATCCCCACTCTTTTCCCAGGCTTGTCGAAAGCCGTGATCTTCTCTTGCATGTTTTTTTTTTTAGTCTGTGGATGGCTATATCATCTGCAGATTCCAAGTCTTCTCATTTTTGTGCTTGAGTCCACCGGATCTCTCTTCCTGAATTCGTCTAGGCTTCTTTTGCCACCCAGTCTAGCATTAAGAGGAAAAGGAGTGGCGAAAGAATGCTTTACTCCAGTTGTAATAGGGAATTCCATGGACAGTCTGCCGCTGTGTGCCATTTGGCATGTAAAGTCATCATACAGATTTTTGATGATGGTTAATACTTGCGTTAGAATTCCATAATGCCTCAAGACTGACCAGAATGTTTCTCTGTCAAAGGCCTTTTCAAAGTCTACAAATTACAAATGTTGCGCTTAGAGGAGATTGCCATTCGACACATTGCTCTATGATGATTCTCAATATTCTTCCCTTAGGTGGTCAACGCACGCTTCTTTAATTCTGTTAAGGAGAATGCTTAAAATATACTGGATTAAAATTTTAAAAAATAAGTAATAATATTTTGTGTAGTAATATTTTAAGTTAAGTCCCTTAGACTTATTAAATGTGTATTGTGATTAGCTTGAAGTTCAACAAAGATGAACTAAGTGTACTGTTATTATATTTAGTTATCTTAATAAACTTCCCCCCCCCCCCCCCCCCAAATTTAGTGTACATACCATAATCAAAAAGATTTTAAAAAATTAATTTCATATTTTGCATACATATTTAAAGTTTGCATTAATTGTCTACTTTTTCCATTTAGTAATCTGACATGGAGCGGTGGCAGTTTTAACCACTACATGGCTAAGCTTATGGCAAACATCTTAGCTTCAGGCATCTTGTATGATCATTTGAAGTTCACAAGGTCAGCCTATCAGGTACATTGTATGTTGTACTTGGTTTATACAGATAGTGCCAGACATTTCTCAAGACCTGAGTCAAGTAAAAGTGTTTCATCAGCACTATTTTACAAATATTTTTAATCCCCAGATGGCAATACATTTTTCCTGTATTTAATTAACTATTTTTTTATTACATTTATGTGGATTTAACCCAGCGTCCCAAGTCTTAAACGCACACTCTCAAATGTGAAGACCTTTACGGCTAGCTGAAGTTTTAATTAGAAATTTGTTGCTTTCCATATAATGTATGGATTTGTTTTGAATCTAAAACAAGGGGCGGTGTTTAATTTTAAGTGTAACAGCTTCTGTAAATAATAATGAGTTGGGGACTGGGTGCATCCGACATATGATTAAAAACAATAGGGCTTATTGAAGGGGTTCACTATAAAGGTGACTCACGCGTCCTAATAAAAAATCAAAGGCAAGCATTCATAAAAAGTCCAACTGAGGTCATTAAAATTGTCCGCTACAACCGTATGAGATGTTCATTCATCTTCAGGCATCTGTCTGGTCAGGAACAGCGGGTGAAGCTTTCAGTCAGAGCTGTGCCCTCTATCTTTGTCTATTTCAGCCGGAGCTTAGCCACGTTATGAACTCCTAATGAAATAAGCCATTAGGCAGTTCACTAGCTTTGTTTAGTCTAGGGGTCATTAGTATCAAAACCAAGATCGATATTTCATATGGTTCTTTATTCAACAAGTTTTCAGCATGCCTTCTTCTTTCCACTATCTCTCTGCACAGGCAGGTCTCCCCATCATCTTTGCCATTTAATGCAGTCCCAGCTTCTTTTGGCGGGACATGTTGTGCCCATGTCAGATGACCCTTTTCCCAAAAGAGTATTCTGGTGCTCAAGCACTGAAGGCAGTTTGCTGGTGGACAAAAGAAACACTTTAAATTAAAAAAGTGTTGGACTGCATGCTGTATGGAGCCTTATATTGTTATATTGACACAAATTGTTTGTGTCTTATTATTCTACTTTAAATTAAAGATAACCTGAAGGCCTCACTTAAATCATTTGATGTAGACACGGACACATGGGAAGAATCTGCAAGGGATCAAGCATTGTGGAGTTCCTCAGTAAACAAAGGCTCCATACAGCATGAAGTCAACAGAACAGCAGCTGCAGAGCAAAACAGACATGCCAGAGAAGCCCAGGCTAACTCTGCACCTGGAAAAGTCTCATCGATCTCCTGCACTTACTGCACAAGAACATATCGTGCCAGAATCGGTCTCATCAGCCATCTGTGCACTCTCAGACAAGTTCACTATTAGCATATACAGTGATTAAGGTGGTCATGGTAGACAACCTATTTATATACCTCTGGTCAGGAGGAAGCCCAAGAAACAAGAGGGCAGGTGCCTGGGTTGGAAAAGACAAGGTGTGTCTTTTCGTGGCTCAGCTGGCATTGTGAACTTTGTGCTGAGAAACAGCAAGGTCTATAGAGTGGCCTGTGCCTCTCCCTACTGTTTGCTTTATGTATTGATTCAATATCCACAACTACAATATGTTCAATTACATATAGAGAATGACCTCTTGATAGTGTTGCTTTGGTGTGAGCTCATTTCTGCTAACAATTTTTCTAACTTTTAGACTTTGAAATCATGACACTCGTGGAATCATAATCCAATTCATTTGATTAATTTACACAACCATCAAGTTTTACTTGATTGAGCCAGTGTTTTTCCTAGTTTATAAGAATTACTGTGTTGATAAAAATTAGATGGGAATTATCAAAGGACAATGACATTTTTCTTTTACTTTTACATCTAAATTTTTTTAACAGATTTAATCTTGTAACTCATGATCTTAATCTTCAGTGTTTCCCAGAAGTTGAACAATGAACAGGCAATATGATATCTTTAACAATGACTTTAGTTAGATTATTTACATCGTTTTCCCAATGCTTCAGGAAAGAATGTTTGCACTGTGTGCCGCTCTAGATGAACTTTGTCCAGATGGATGGTCCTACCCAAGGCCCCAGGTGACCAATAATTTTACTAAGTGTAAACATGTTTACTTAAGAAGACTATTATTTTTAAAATATCCATGTCAGTAAATGAGAAATAGCCTTGCGATTAACTAGTCGGGGTGTTGTCCGCCTTGTTTATTTCAGGGAGGCTACTTTTTGTGGATAACTTTCCCACAGAACATAGATGCTAGAAAATTTGAGCTGTTCGCTAGAGACAACTATGGTGTTGGTTTTCTTCCAGGTGTTTAGTAAGTTTTGCTTGTCGGTTTAAAAAAAATAAATAAGACTTTTAAATACAAATTATTTTGTAATTTAAGTATTGTAATATATAGGCACACTGTAAGAATGTTTGATAGCCGATGATATAAAACTGATATTTTAGTCATATTATGATGTTGTCAATGTTTCCCCTAGCTGCTCACCAACCAACTCATTCATCAACTGTGCACGGCTCTCAATAAGCAGTTTACAAGTTGACACCATCATTGAAGGTGCCAAAAAACTTTTCTCAGCTTATCAAGGGTATGTCATTCATATAAAACCAATCACTGACTGATGGTCAGCAACAAAACATTAGGTGCTTTGTTCACCAACTATTCTTCTCAGCATGTATTGTCCAAGTTGTTTCCTACTGATTTGATCTATTTTTATCACAATTTAATTTTAGCTGTTAATGAGAATAGATATTTCTAAATGTCCTAAGATTATTGATGTTAAAATCATTTTAGCTAACTATTGTTAATGGTTATAGTTTATTTTTTTTCTAAGTAATCAAAAAAAAAATATTATTATTGACATTATTGTGTTAAATCATTCAATGGGCCACAGAAGAAGACTCATATTCCCATTAAAAAAGAGTAGGATATCTGCAACAAAAATATTTCTGGAAAAATATTATTTCCTAAAGATCATGGGCAAAAATATGAACCATTGTTTTGCGACTGTTCAATATGGTCTTGAAATTTAATCCTATAAGTGAATTAAGTGTGATAATCATTGTTTAACTTTTTGGTTATTTTTTTCCACATTCCAACTTATTTTAAAAGTGCCGTTACTATAAAATAAAGTTTATTTGTAAATATATTTCTATATTGTTCTTGTGCCAACATTGAACTGACTAAATGAACGTATAACCATTATTTGGTAAATAGCTTTGAGGCCGCCAGTGCAGGATGAGGCGGTGGAGAGACAAAGGAGGCAGTGTGGAACGAGTGAGTCTGTTGGCAGAAAGAGCGGGCAGTGGGAGAGGGTGTGTGGGTTTGAGAAGGGGAAGGTTGACACCTGGAGGTCAGGTGCTAGATGACATTGGTCTGAAGGAGGGCAGATGGAACATTGGGTGAGGGTGAAGAAAGGTAGGAAGTGCTGATAGAGAGGTTATTTTTTTAACAAGTTGCTGAGCTTAAATTAGTTCAATGGAAGGAAGTGGGTGATAGTGTGAGGTGTTGAGTTAGGGTGTGTGGGGGTAAAGGGGCAACCATCATATTGTTTCATCTGCTTTGTTAAGACGACATCAGAGGTCTGCAATAATCTTGTCATATTAGGTATTTTTTTACCAATTTCCTTTCCCATTGTGGCTGCAATTCAAGATAGATGCAATATTTTGGGTTTTGATATATCATTTTTTACACACACTAGTGATAGATGGTGTTATTTGTTTACACTAGTCAATGATTTACTTCACTAGTATTATAACGTGTGAAGAACACATTGAGAAAAGGTGGTTTGTTGAGTTTACGTGTATCAATGATGTACTAAAATGTATAATTTATAATCAGACTTAATCAGAGATAGATCATATTGGTGTCATTTGGATCTAATCTTTTTTTTGTTATAGAAAAGTCTTTCAAGTTGTGAATTTACCCTGAATTTTCACTGTTGTTGGACTGCATTTATTTCATATTTATCTTATTTACAAATCCAAGTTTATTCTAAAACTTCCAACATTCAGAATTGCAAATCACAATAAGCCTGCATAGTTTATTTCATACTCGTCAAATCCTAAGTAGAGTTCTCTAACCCAAGGAATTAAAATTACTTTTTGTTTGCCTTGAATATTCCAGCTTTTAGGTATTCTTACCATAAGATTTGTAATGATCCAGGGATTCAATCTTTTATTTCCCATTGGCTAACCAAGCTTCTTGCAGGCTTATCACATAAGCTCATCTCACATTTGAGAAACTTTGCTGTGATAATGAAGAGGATTGGTCTCTGCTTTTGTTCAGATTGTTACCCTTCTCCAGTAAGATTCTTGTTTTTGATTTACAGATAATTGTATACCAGTACAAAATATCAATTATACAGAATAAAATATGTTTTTGTTTGAGTAATGAGTTCTTTTTAAATCACTTCAGTTACTGTAAGAACTTCTTTTATCACCAATTGCTGAAAATGTAATTAGCAACGTGTAAGTTGTTCTCCTGATATTTTTTTATACAAAATAACTTGAAATGCATTGTAAGACAATAAAGAATTAATTAATGTGGACATTTTATTTCCCTCCCTATAAATTTTTTTTGTTGGTAGAAAACTCAAATACAATAGGGAACCATAAATAAATTCATTAATAATGTTGGGTTAGGTTATAAGACATACTAATATTAAATTATCATTTCATCAGCTGTAATAGCAAAAAAAATTAAATATACATCTCAAACCTTAAATAATCTTGTAATTCAAATTGGTTAAACCAATCAAAATAAGCTAATGGTTTTGATAAATAATTGAACAATCTCAAAAACTATAAATTACAAATATATGTTTACTTCAGCATAAATTACCAAGTCAATAAAGTTAGTGTTAAGACTCATCAACAGCTGATACATTAGAGGTGAGCTTTAAGTGATAATAATCTAGGTCAGAGCTTGCTACAGGGGCTGGTGCATTGCTGAGTGGATCTTTCCCGCCCGAAATCTTGGGGAATGCAATGACATCTCGAATTGAATCTGTACCACACATGATGGCCATGAGGCGGTCAAGGCCTGTAAGGTATTATAGTCATAGGGTCAGTTTTGCTATCGCAACTTATAGAGAAAATTAAGTATTTGGCATTTAATTTTAATACATTGTCTTATGATTACTTATAATAGTTGTATCCCTTTGATTAAAATAAAAACACAACAGCCACCAACAACTATAAACTTAGAAATGTTTCAGTCTTACTACCTAATGCTATGCCACCATGTGGGGGGCAACCCGAGTCCAAGGCATGCAGTAAATGTTCTAACCCAGAACAATCCTCCTGAAACAAATATAAAAAAATATAATTGGGCTTATCTTTTGGTTTAATCTCTTCATTTATGGAACGTTGAACCTTACAAAGATAAAACTTTAGACAATTACATCTTCTTAAAAGGAAAAAATATTTTTTTCACTTCTTATAGCCTGTCTTACAATGGCGCAAGCAATGCATGAACTTCCCAAAATGCTTGACAAAACATGCATTCTAGTAATGGACTTTATAACAATCCCAGTTAGTGCTTCCCCCGTATGCCAATGAACACTTTTTTTCACACCCCTAGACTATATTAATATTCTAATGTCCAACCCCCTTTTACTTTTACCCCACAGATTTATTACATCATATTTAAATTGAGACTATTTCTGTAAACCAAAATAAAATATTACGCCACAAAGGCAGTTGCTGTATTTTTTAGAATCTCTCTTTGCGCAATATCTTGAATTTTATTTTGCAGGCTGTTGAACTCACCATTACGCCATACTTTCTTTCACACATAGAGAATTATATTGATTGATTATAAAGAACTTCTCGTATAATATTTGTTATACTGTAGGTCTCTATCACCAAACCCATTGTAACTGAAACTCAGTGATGTCAAGGTCCCACCTTCAAAATGTCATTGAGGATGTATCTTTGCAGCTTGGAGTTGTGTATACGTATGGATCCTCCACCTATCTCACTCCCATTTAGGACCAGGTCGTAATGTTGACCACGAACCTAAACAAAAAAATTGACATTTTTTCAAGCAGACTTTACAGAAATATACATTAGCCTTGCTACTCTTTTAGATATAAAAATGTTTTATATTTTTAATTGTAGCAATGAATTTAGCATCAAATGAGCTAAACCCTTGTATAATTCGCATACAAAGATGACCATGGCTATTTTATATTATATGGTGAGTATGCAGGTAGCCTGCCAGTCCTATTTGTGCCTGAAAAGCTTTCCCGCACATGGAAAACACGTTGTTTTGAGTCTTAGTAGGATTTGAGTCAAATACTTCTATCTTCCTCCTCCATTTAGGGGAGCAAAGGTGGTCGCACATAGGGTACCCTAGACAATAGTACATACCTAGAGGTAATAGCCCTGACATGCGCTTTAGTTTGATTAAGGCGAGGGAGAGTTGCGCAATTCAGTCTCACTTTCTCGCCCTTGATCCAGTGGCGAGACTTTACATAGTCAAGACGACTGGACAAAGACAAGGATGCAGTGGATGACCGACAGTGGATGACCGGCAGTGTTCTTTGTGTCACACTGTGCTCTGGACACGCGCCACGTTGCTTTTCCACCCATTGGATCATCATGTAAGGATCTCTTTTGCGTGGTCCACCAGGTCCAGTCTTCACGTGTGAGGTAGACACATCCTCAAGTTTTACCTGTGTCTGGTGGCATGCTCACAAGACATTGGTCAGCACAAGTCGCACACTCCTCATTGTTATTGTTACATTACACAACTTAATTCATTACTAGAACTAGTGTAATACATTACACAACATTCATTACTATTAATACTATCAGTACTTCATACAATATCTTAGTCAGTGGTTGGACAATTGCCAGTTGGCCAAAAATCGGTTTATTACTCCAAAAAATATGTTTTTTGACAGGTTCTTGAAAAGTAATTTAGCTCTCAAATTTTTTTACATCGTCCTGCTGCTGATTTTTGGCTCTTTTGACTAATGAGTTTGCTGACCACTGTCTTAAGCTATTAAATCATTCATAGGTAGCAACAGATCAGGTATGAGAACAGTCACCCATGCACATTGGCCCAGCAACAACATCTCCTACCAAAAATTTGTTTCTGAAATCCACTATAAATCACTTTTATATTCTGAGCCCCCTAAATAATCTTGGACACTTGGCAAAAACAAAGTCCCCAATGGTGACCATCAGTGTGACAAGAACTAACCAGTTCAGGATTGGAATATATCAAGTCCAAGTCCTCAGGATGGGGAGCTGTGAAAGGATGATGGGCCGACTCAAGTCCTTCACCTGAATAATAACAGACATTGATAGAATTATGTGTTTTGTAACCTGACTGTACCAGAAATTGAGTTCCATATTTTGTAAGCAGACAATACCAGACATTCATAGAGTAAGCGCAACCTTTTAAGAGTTAAGAGCCTTTTTTAGATCTCCTTATTTGCGAATAGCCATTTTAAATACTGCTGGGATTTTCACAACGTAGGTTTGCAATCAGATTTTTACTTTCTTTAAGATGAGCCACCATCCAAGGTTAATGAGTCCCATTCTACCCATAGAGCTGGTGTTGCTTTTTTCGTCTGGTAACTCCAGCGCTGTATGTCATCTCATGATGAAGACATACCTTGACTAATCAGCCACCTCAGCACAATGTTTTTAAAAATTATATCTGCTTAAAAATATGTAGGGAGCTGCAGGTAGGGGAACAATATTTCTATACCTTAAATTCTTAAATTTAGAAACTATTTGGAAAAAAAAAGAAAGAAAAAAGCAATATGATAACACGGGTGACATGTGACACAAACTCATATGATATTTTATGAATACTAACTAAAATTAAATTTTTCTGATAATTGATAATGTCTTCTTTGAAGACATTTACATTTTTTTTGAATGTCACTTTTGTGGTTGAGCTTCATTTAATTTTGATAACATACCTCCATCTTCCTTAGGTAGAAATAAAGGAAAGTTGTCCACCCAAAGAAACTTGTATCCGTCTTGCCGAACTTTGATATCTGAAATTCAACATGAAATAGTAAATCTAATTTCCACTAGTTAAACTTTTAGTAAAATTGCTATTTTGAAATTGAACCAAGAACAAATAAAATGCAGTCCAGAAGTCATTCATTTATTTAAAAGTTAAGTTTAAACATGGCTGACAAGGTCAAATAAATATTTTTAAAATGCCATTTACAAAAATTAAAAGATTAAATTCTATCCTGAAATTACATTCTACTCTACGACTGACCTTTGGTCTCTAACAAATTAGCAGCATTTATCCTGACTTGTCCAAGGACGGTGTGCTGAGGAATATGATCACCAATCAGTTTAAAACACTATGGGAACAGAACAAAGTGAGTACTGTACATAGAGATTACATTTCTGTTTATACTCAAGTAAATATAAGATTGTAAACAACCCAAAAGTGGCGGGGGGGGGTGGCAAATTAACACGCACACACATTGTTGGGATTGTCAGAAGCCGGATTTAAAGAAATTCCCAGGGTATTGACAGAAGGTTCAAGGACTATCTTAAGTCACCATACCAAGAAACAAACAATATGTTACGTCACTGGCGTATGAATACACAAGGAAATTTACTCTTACAACCGTAATTAAAAAAGAACATTAACTTTTTTTATTTTTCATTTTGAATTTTTTTTTTTTTTCTTTTTAAATTTACATAGTAGTTAGCCGCAGAGCTGTGGTATGGGGCCTGAAACCTTTGCAACTGCAGAGTATTCGGATATTTAATGGGCCCAAAGTTGAAATGTGTCAAACAAGTTTACTATCAGCTTTGAATGCGGGGGGAGCACAAAGCCGACAAGGGGCAAGTGTCCCCCGAAAGTCACGCGACGGCCCTGTTTATCCGAATGGATAATTTAATTGACTTTGTGATTTCTTAAACTTTCTTCAGGAACTTTTAAAGATGCTTAATGTTTTGCAATAATTTTTAAATTTTTCTTGAAAAACAAAANAAATTTATATATATATATATGAAGTATTTTTTACTTACAGGTTGATATTTCACTCCTGCTACAAAGACCAGCCAATCATGTGGCTGCACCTCCAGCAGGTGCGACAACCTCTCCCTTGACTGGTCATCCAGCTGCGGACCAAGTCCTGACCCCCAGGTGCCATCTTGTTGGATTTTGCAAGCCACAAACCTCTGCCAGGAGAAAACATTTGGCATAACATCAAACATTATTTTACACCGTGAGGTCACCCACAAAACCAACTGAACATAACATTACATTGTGCTGGAAAAAGACATCTCGGTTAATATTCTTGTTAACTCTATACATTCTGAATTTAATTTGTAATATACAAAAAAATAATAAAACCCCGGAAAAAAAAACAACGTAAAAGATATTGGTACCCCTCTCCTTCACATATATTGACTTTATTACGACATATATTGACTTTATTACGACATATATTGACTTTATTACGACATATATTGACTTTATTACATCTATTGACTTTATTACGACATCTATTGACTTTATTACGACATATTGACTTTATTACGACATATATTGACTTTATTACGACATATATTGACTTTATTACGACATATATTGACTTTAGTACGACATATATTGACTTTATTACGACATATATTGACTTTAGTACGACATATATTGACTTTATTACGACATATATTGACTTTATTACGACATCTATTGACTTTATTACATCATCTATTGACTTTATTACGACATCTATTGACTTTATTACGACATCTATTGACTTTATTACGACATATATTGACTTTATTACGACATATATTGACTTTATTACGACATATATTGACTTTAGTACGACATATATTGACTTTATTACGACATATATTGACTTTATTACGACATATATTGACTTTATTACGACATATATTGACTTTATTACGACATATATTGACTTTATTACGACATATATATTGACTTTAGTACGACATATATTGACTTTATTACGACATATATTGACTTTATTACGACATATATTGACTTTATTACGACATATATTGACTTTATTACGACATATATTGACTTTATTACGACATCTATTGACTTTATTACGACATATATTAACTTTATTACGACATATATTGACTTTAGTACGACATATATTGACTTTAGTACAACATATATTGACTTTATTACGACATATATTGACTTTATTACGACATATATTGACTTTATTACGACATATATTGACTTTATTACGACATATATTGACTTTATTACGACATCTATTGACTTTAGTACGACATATATTGACTTTAGTACGACATATATTGACTTTATTACGACATATATTGACTTTAGTACGACATATATTGACTTTATTACGACATATATTGACTTTATTACGACATATAAAGACTTTATTACGACCTATATTGACTTTATTACGACATATATTGACTTTATTACGACATATATTGACTTTATTACGACATATATTGACTTTATTACGACATATATTGACTTTATTACGACATATATTGATTTTAGTACGACATATATTGACTTTATTACGACATCTATTGGCTTTATTACGACATCTATTGACTTTATTACGACATCTATTGACTTTATTACGACATCTATTGACTTTATTACGACATCTATTGACTTTATTACGACATCTATTGACTTTAGTACGACATATATTGACTTTAGTACGACATATATTGACTTTAGTACGACATATATTGACTTTAGTACGACATATATTGACTTTATTACGACATATATTGACTTTATTACGACATATATTGACTTTATTACGACATATATTGACTTTATTACGACATATATTGACTTTATTACGACAT
>CAXITT010000146.1:468783-521966 GCA_964033795.1 Lymnaea stagnalis
GGTTGGCCATTTATAGCAAAGAATGTGGATGGCCATTTATAGCAAAGAATGTGGATGGCCATTTATAGCAAAGAATGTGGTTGGGCAATTATAGCAAAGAATGTGGTTGGTCTTTATAGCAAAGAATGTGGTTGGCCATTTATAGCAAAGAATGAGGTTGGCCATTTATAGCAAAGAATATGGTTGGCCGATTATAGCAAAGAACGTGGCTGGGCATTTATAGCAAAGAATGTGGTTGGCCATTTATAGCAAAGAATGGGGTTGGTCATTTATAGCAAAGAATTTGGTTGACCATTTATAGCAAAGAATGTGGTTGGCCATTTATAGCAAAGAATGTGGATGGCCATTTATAGCAAAGAATGTGGTTGGCAGTTTATTGTAAAGAATGTGGCTGGCAGTTTATAGCAAAGAATGTGGTTGGTCGTTTATAGCAAAGAATGAGGTTGGCCATTTATAGCAAAGAATGGGGTTGGCCATTTATAGCAAAGAATTTGGTTGGCCATATATAGCAAAGAATGGGGTTGGCCATTTATAGCAAAGAATGGGGTTGGCCATTTATAGCAAAGAATGTGGTTGGCCATTTATAGCAAAGAATGTGGATGGCCATTTATAGCAAAGAATGTGGATGGCCATTTATAGCAAAGAATGTGGTTGGGCAATTATAGCAAAGAATGTGGTTGGTCTTTATAGCAAAGAATGTGGTTGGCCATTTATAGCAAAGAATGAGGTTGGCCATTTATAGCAAAGAATATGGTTGGCCGATTATAGCAAAGAACGTGGCTGGGCATTTATAGCAAAGAATGTGGTTGGCCATTTATAGCAAAGAATGGGGTTGGTCATTTATAGCAAAGAATTTGGTTGACCATTTATAGCAAAGAATGTGGTTGGCCATTTATAGCAAAGAATGTGGATGGCCATTTATAGCAAAGAATGTGGTTGGCCATTTATAGCAAAGAATGGGGTTGGTCATTTATAGCAAAGAATTTGGTTGACCATTTATAGCAAAGAATGTGGTTGGCCATTTATAGCAAAGAATGTGGATGGCCATTTATAGCAAAGAATGTGGTTGGCCATTTATAGCTAAGAATGTGGTTGGCCAATTATAGCAAAGAATGTGGTTGGCCATTGAACACAAAGAATGTGGTTGGCCATTGAACACAAATCATGTGGTTGGCCATAGAACACAAAGAATGTGGTTGGCCATTGAACACAAAGAATGTGGTTGGCCATTGAACACAAAGAATGTGGTTGGCCATTGAACACAAATCATGTGGTTTGCCATAGAACACAAAGAATGTGGTTGGCCATAGAACACAAAGAATGTGGTTGGCCATTGAATACAAAGAATGTGGTTTTCCATTGAACACAAAGAATGTGGTTGGCCATTGAACACAAAGAATGTGGTTGGCCATTGAACACAAAGAATGTGGTTGGTTGTCACAACGAATGACAACAGGTCCTATAAAAAAAGCCAGCGGGGTACTGGTATGTGGGCACCTAGCCTGGCGGAGGGGCACATAGTCGGGTAGAGGTGCACATGGCTTGGTGGAGATCTACAAGTCTGGCAGAGAGAGGTGCACATGGCCTGGTGGAGATGCACAAGTCTGGCAGAGAGAGGTGCATATGGCCTGGCGGAGGGGAACATAGTCTGGTAGAGGTGCACATGGCCTGGTGGAGATGCAGAAGTCTGGCAGAGAGAGGTGCACATGGCCTGGCGGAGGGGAACATAGTCTGGTAGAGGTGCACATGGCCTGGTGGAGATGCACAAGTCTGGCAGAGAGAGGTGCACATGGCCTGGCGGAAGGGCACATGCACCGACGGGCTACATTATGGTCGCCATCTGGCGCAAGACCCGGTGAGACCGTCGCCCCCCATTCGCCGTTGACCGGGTTATTGGTTGAGACCACCGAGGCCAAACGTCCCACGGTTGTCCTGACGGGGTGATCCGATGTTCTGGGCGCACCAGTCTGGGTTCTGGGCGCACCAGTCTGGTGTTAAACAATGTCCCAAGACTCATGCGACCCGTCCAGCAATTAAGATAAGGCGTCTCGGGTTTCCGGTGCGAGCGTTGTGACAGGGGCGTCGTCACAGGGGCGTCGTCACAGGGTCGCGGATGATCAAATTTCCCTCCCAACCCCCACAGTTCACGGATGGCAATCATTTCCCTCCCAACCCGCACAGTTCACGGATGGCAATCATTTCCCTCCCAACCCCCACAGTTCACGGATGGCAATCATTTCCCTCCCAACCCCCACAGTTCACGGATGGCAATCATTTCCCTCCCAACCCCCACAGTTCACGGATGGCAATCATTTCCCTCCCAACCCCCACAGTTCACGGATGGCAATCATTTCCCTCCCAACCCCCACAGTTCACGGATGGCAATCATTTCCCTCCCAACCCCCACAGTTCACGGATGGCAATCATTAAAAGTAGTCTGGGAGGATGCCGCGGGTATATTCACTCTTAGCATGAAATGAGAGTAAAGGACATGAAAGTAAGTATAGGACATGATAGTAAGAGGGAAAACATGAAAGCAGACCTGTTTACTCTTACGATTTTGGCGTACATGTACGATTTTGAGGTGTATAAATTATATATACTGCACGTTTTTTTTCTATAAAGAGAATGTATTGAACGATTATGTGATGATATTGTACAATTTTAAGAGTTTAAGGGTAAACAGGTCTGTGAAAGTAATAATTTGAAACTGTGCAGTTTTGAAAGATTCAGTGGAAGTGACGTATGTGGGAGAGGGGTAAAAAAAAAGGGGGGGGGGAGGGGGTTCAGGAGCTCTAATGATGTCCAAACTCTCGACCCACGGTCAGGTGTAAAGAGGGAAGGGGAGATTAGGTGTTCTCAAACTCTGGACTCACATGCAAACGGGGAAAGGGGATAAGTGTTCTCAAACTCTGGACTCACATGCAAACGGGGAAAGGGGATAAGTGTTCTCAAACTCTGGACTCACATGCAAACGGGGAAAGGGGATAAGTGTTCTCAAACTCTGGACTCACATGCAAACGGGGAAAGGGGATAAGTGTTCTCAAACTCTGGACTCACATGCAAACAGGGAAAGGGGATACGTGTTCTCAAACTCTGGACTCACATGCAAACGGGGAAGGGGCCCAAGTGTAATCCAACACCAGCTATGATAACATGCCGTGGCGACAGCGTTATCAACGGAGAGCGTGCAAGCATGGCCCGACAACCAAGTCTGAACATAACGAGTTTGACCAGTGCAGAGAGTCAGCTCACGTGAGTGGCCGCGTACAGCGTTGCACTGGGGCAAGCGGTCATAACAGGACTGGATTGGACCACAACGGATCCTGTTGACAACTGTACCAGAACGGATTTTGTTGACCATAGTACTACTACGGATTTTGTTGACCATAGTACTACTACGGGATTTTGTTGATCATAGTACTACTACGGATTTTGTTGACCATAGTACTACTACGGATTTTGTTGACCATAGTACTACTACGGATTTTGTTGACCATAGTACTACTACGGGATTTTGTTGACCATAGTACTACTGCGGATTTTGTTGACCATAGTACTACTACGGGATTTTGTTGACCAAAGTACTACAACGGATTTTGTTGACCATAGTACTACTACGGGATTTTGTTGACCATAGTACTACTACGGATTTTGTTGACCGTAGTACTACTACGGAATTTTGTTGACATAGTACTACTACGGATTTTGTTGACCATAGTACTACAACGGATTCTGTTGACCATAGTACTACTATGGATTTTGTTGACCATAGTACTACTACGGATTTTGTTGACCATAGTACTACAACGGATTGTGTTGACCATAGTACAACGGATTCTGTTGACCATAGTACTACTGCGGATTTTGTTGACCATAGTACTACTACGGGATTTTGTTGACCATAGTACTACAACGGATTTTGTTGACCATAGTACTACCACGGATTTTGTTGACCATAGTACTACCATGGATTTTGTTGACCATAGTACTACTACGGATTTTGTTGACCATAGTACTACTACGGATTTTGTTGACCATAGTACTACTACGGAATTTTGTTGACCATAGTACTACAACGGATTTTGTTGACCATAGTACTACCACGGATTTTGTTGACCATAGTACTACTACGGATTTTGTTGACCATAGTACTACTACGGAATTTTGTTGACCATAGTACTACAACGGATTTTGTTGACCATAGTACTACCACGGATTTTGTTGACCATAGTACTACTACGGATTTTGTTGACCATAGTACTACTACGGATTTTGTTGACCATAGTACTACTACGGATTTTGTTGACCATAGTACTACTACGGAATTTTGTTGACCATAGTACTACAACGGATTTTGTTGACCATAGTACTACCACGGATTTTGTTGACCATAGTACTACTACGGATTTTGTTGACCATAGTACTACTACGGATTTTGTTGACCATAGTACTACTACGGATTTTGTTGACCATAGTACTACTACGGATTTTGTTGACCATAGTACTACTACAGGCTTTTTTTTTTTACAATAGTGCCACAACGGATGCTCTTGACAATAGTGCCACAACGGATGCTCTTGACCATAGTGCCACAACGGTTGCTAGTGACAATAGTGCCACAACGGTTGCTCTTGACAATAGTGCCACAACGGATTCTGTTGACCATAGTACCACAACGGATTCTCTTCGGGATTGTACCACAACACCAGGTCGCACTGACCTTGTTCTTCTAAGCAAATCTGGTTCCTTTAAGTCGAGTCTTCGGGGAAGTTGGACTGGAGATAAAGGAGATCCCAGGTATTTGATCATGGAAAGTTTGTGTCTAAGTGTCTGTGTTTCTCGAATACAATAAAAATGAGTAACCTTGCTGTCACCATCCTATAGGGCTCCTGGGTGTTCCCATCCCCCCCCCCCCCCCCTTTCCCCAAAACGAACTTGTGGTATTCTGGAAGCTGTCGCTCTCCAACATACCCCGCTTCTTAGAACTGAACATTTTCGAGATATGATGAACCTGGTGTAACCGTTGCGGGCATGTTACCTATTTATAGAGATGAGAAGCGCCCACGCGTGACTTTGACCCTGGGGTTTCAGAGTTAGTGACAGTAATGCAAAAAAGTATAACGTGAATCTCTTTATTCGGGCTTAACTTCCCTACGCCCTCTACCTGACCTTTTGATGCGTAATGGGGGCTTAACTTCCCTATGCCTTCTATCTGACCTATTGATACGCAAAGTGCTTCTCAAATAAATATCTAGTTGAGTGTATTCTATGAGTGGCGTGTCGCCTGGATCCCTGGGGAAAGCCGTAGACCAGATGGGGGGGGGGGAGAAAAAAAAAGGGGGGGGGGGAAGACTTGGCACTTTCCAGCAGGCGGTCACTAAATTTCCCACTCTACTACCATAAATCCCACGTAAACAGTATGACATGATAGGGCCCTTTGAGTCCTGGGATATCTCCTGGGTTATGATAGGGCCCTTTGAGTCCTGGGATATCTCCTGGGTTATGATAGGGCCCTTTGAGTCCTGGGATATCTCCTGGGTTATGATAGGGCCCTTTGAGTCCTGGGATATCTCCTGGGTTATGATAGGGCCCTTTGAGTCCTGGGATATGTCCTGGGTTTATCTCTGCGTTGAGAAGGTCCTGTATCGGGGTAAACCAAGGCGGAGGTGAAAGAATAGAGCAAGAAGAATGGCAATCAACAAGTCGATTGAGTCAATTAGAGAGCGATGTGTGGGGTGTGTGTGTGGGGGGGGGTGGGGGTGACACCAACATAGAAATACACGGTCCCGAGGTTAAAGCTTTTGATGGGAGAGAGCAGGGTCTTACGCTTAGTAGGAATAACAAGTAGCATTGCTACGTGAACACAATCTTATAGGAATAACAGGTAGCATTGCCATGTCAAGACAATCTTATAGGAATAACAGGTAGCATTGCCATGTCAAGACAATCTTATAGGAATAACAGATAGCATTGCCATGTCAAGACAATCTTACAGGAATAACAGGTATCATTGCCACGTCAAGACAATCTTATAGGAATAACAGGTAGCATTGCCATGTCAAGATAATCTTATAGGAATAACAGGTAGCATTGCCATGTCAAGACAATCTTACAGGAATAACAGGTAGCATTGCCACGTCAAGACAATCTTATAGAAATAACGGTTAGCATTGCCATGTCAAGATAACCTTACGGGAATAGCAAGTAGCATTGCTATGTCAAGATAACCTTACAAGAATAGCAAGTAGCATTGCTATGTCAAGATAACCTTACAGGAATAGCAAGTAGCATTGCTACGTCAAGAAAATCTTACAGGAATAGCATTGCTAAGTCAACATAACCTTATTCTTATGATTTATTAATCACCTTAGTGTGTGTGTGGTACGTGGTTTGGGTGAAACAATGTCGTGGTATCGGCGAAACGCTGACAGGAATTATAAAAAACCAACAACAACACCTTGATTTCAGCACCGTATAGAACGTTGCTATAATCAAGCCACCTACAAAATAAAGGCTTCTGCGTTTGCTTTTGTGTCAATGAAATGATGAACTAAGTCTGGCACCGCCGACGCGCGGACCAAGGTCCCGGGGGTATCCATTGCCCTTCAGGCACATGGCCGACAAGACGAGGCACGCACCCCTAATTTAAGGCAGCCAATTGTTCGAACCTAATGTTTTTAAAAAGCACACTTTGAACTGGGAGCGAAACGCTTCATATTTTATCAGCACACCGACACTCTGGCCCACTTTTCGATTTTCAGGAAAAGTCAAATTTGTGTGTATAGACAGTGGGCTCAGTTACAAGCCCCCAGCAAGGTCGGTGTTGTTGGGTTTTTGGTCGACACAATGGTGGCAGGGCTGAACTAGGCATTGCTGACAGGAGACTTGAGTTAACAGGAGGCACTTAGGATTAGATGGGAGAAATGGTCGATGAGAGCAGCCGTCGATGTTAGAAGACGTAGATGGTCCATTACTGACAGAATATGTGGGCCTTACCATGGAGTGATGAGGGTGGGTGGGTGGGTGAAGTCATTGATGCTCCATTACAGACCGAGACTTGAGTTAACAGGAAGCACGTAGGATAGATCGGAGAAGTAGTAGATGGGAGAAGTCGTACATGGGAGATATTTTAGATGGGAGAAGTTGTAGATGAGAGAAGTCATAGATGAGTCGTAGATGGGAGATGTCGTAGATGGAGGAAGTTAATGATGTTCCATATAAGGAAGTAATTTAGGAGAGTTGAATTTACATTTATTATGGCTAATAAAAAAAAGAAAACAAACATAACAAACTACAAATACAATTCACTCGAGACACTAGACCCCATGAACAAAATTATTGTCTATATCGACAGGTGGCATTACGTGACATCCTGATGACAACAACACATAGGCACACGATGTCAGTCCTCTGGGCACTGGCGGTGTGCCTCATCCTCTCCGACCAAAGCTCCGCCTCCTTCTGTCCTCTCCGCTGCACGTGCGCCGATGCCAATGTCAACTGTGCGAACCTCCAGCTCCAAGCCCCTCCTAAAGCCCCCACCTCCACCTTGACCCTTGACCTGTCCAACAACACCCTGGGACCCTCCATCAACGACTCGGACGTGTTCGCCGCAATGCCCGGCCTCGTCGAGCTCGACCTGTCCAGGAACGGCCTGACCGAGCTCCGCGGCTGCATCTTCCGGGGGCTCCAGGGTCTCAAGGTGGTCAAGCTGGGCTGGAACAAGCTGCGGGCGCTGCAGGACAACATCTTCACGGACGCCAGCAGCGTGGAGCACCTGGACCTGAGCCACAACCTCCTGACGGCGATCCCAGACAACATCCTGGCCTACCTGACCAGGCTGCAGACACTGAAACTAGCACACAACCACCTGTCGGACCTCAGACTGATGCCAAGGTTTCAGGTCAGTACGCTCAGTCGCTTAACAGCAGCGGTCATTTAGTCGCTTTACAGCATCGGTCATTTAGTCACTTAACAGCAGTGGTCAGTTCTTCTTCTTTATTTTTCTTCTTTATTTTGAGGGCCCACGATCAATGAATTGATCATTCTGGCTCCTATGAGTTAGTCACGTAACAGCAGTGGTCAGCTAGTCACTTAACAGCCGGGTCAGTCATTTAACAGCAGGTTAACTTTTTGTTAACTTTTTTATTCTCTCCCCAGGTTCCCAAAGACATTATGCACATTGACCTCTCTTACAACAATTTCACTGCTGTCAGAGACAACTCGTTTGACATTGCGTCCGAGTGGTCCCCGCGAGTCCAGCGGACCATCAATCTGTCCTTCTGCCGCATAACCAACGTCAGCGCTCAGAGTTTCCAGAAAATTCCAAATCTGAGATCACTGGACTTGTCCGGCAACATGGGGGTGACACTAGCGCAACTCAGCGCCATGCTTACAAATCTGCGGTCCAGCAGCCTGGCGCAGCTCTCCCTGGCCTACATGGGGTTGTCCAGCGTGGGCAGCCTGTTCACCGAGGCGCAAGAGTTGTCTCTCAAAACTCTCAACATCTCCCACAACAGCATCGGCGACCTCCCCGCGAACGTCTTCGCCAACATCCCCGCCCTGAGGGAGCTCGACATCAGCCACAACAACCTCCCAGCGCTCACCGTCGGCTTCACCAGCCTGCGGAACTTAAGAGTTCTCAACATCTCGGCCAACGCCCTGACCAGCTTTCAGGGGGGTGCGGTGTCCAGCCTGGGGAATCTTCAGACGCTCGTCCTGTCGTACAATTCCCTCAACAGCTCCGGATCGGTCCAGCTCTCTTCCCTTGTGAAGCTCAGGCATCTGATCGCCGACCACAACCGCTTGTCGTCCGTCGTCCTCCCGAGCAACACGTCCACCCTGACCAGACTGGAGTACCAGTCCAACAACATAGAGCGCTTCCACGGGGTCGACGACGCGACGAGCCTTGAGTATGTTGACCTCAGCGACAACAAGCTGGAATCGTTGACGGACTCGATGTTCAGAGGAGCCAAATTCCTCAAGGTGGCAGACTTCAGTCGCAATAAGCTGACCGCCATTCACGACCACGCCTTCTTGCCGCAGTCCCCGCTCTTCATCGACCTGTCCCATAACTCCCTCACGCGAATCGGGCCGACCAAATGGGTGGCGACGCAGAGGTTGTATCTAAACAACAACAAACTGGTTTTCATCGACGGCAAGGCTTTCAAAGGCATGAGCGGGGCGGAGAGCCTGGATCTGTCGTCCAACCAACTGGACACTGTCCACGAGGACCTGCTCCAGTATCACATCAGCCTCAGGTCCCTCAACGTCTCCCACAACCAAATCAACAACGTCTCCTGGCTGCTGCTGTTCAGAAACCTTGAAAACCTGGAGGTTCTGGACCTGGCTTACAACAACATCTCCCAGCTCCACGAGCAGATGCTCCTGCCGCTGGTCAAACTCAGGGACATTTCCCTCAAACACAACCACCTGAAAACGATCATGCCGAAGATCTTCAGGGACCTGCCCAAGATCCGACAGATCGACCTGTCCTACAACCCCCTGGACTGCACGTGCGACATGCTGGCGTTCAGGGACTGGCTGAAGAGGATGGCCTCGGTCGTGGTCGGCCTGTACGGGCCCAACTCCACGGCGTACAGCTGCCACGGCCCGGCGCGCCGGGCGGGGGCGCACGCCACGGAATGGGACACCGGGGATCTCGAGTGCAACAGCGCCATGATATACGTCATCATCTTTGGATCCATCGGCGTCTTCCTCGTGATCAGCGGGGTGGCGGGGAGCGCGGGGTACAGGGTCTACCGGAGGTGGAAGAGGGAGAGGCGGGCGTGGAAGAAAAAGCTCGCGGAGAAACTGGAGGAGGAGTGGCGGAACAAAAAGATAGATTACATCAGGATGACGAGGCAAGAAATCGACGATGAGATTCAGGAGGCCCTGGCCAGGAAAGACAGAAGATACGACAAGTACGAGGCTTTGAGAAGGTTGAAAGGTTACGTCCCTTGGGGAAGCGGTGAGAGTTATGGGTATAGACCGGAAGTAAGAAGCACGCAGGTCAAGGACAATGTCATGGACGGCCCGCGCCATGGGAAATTTAAAGATCAGAGCTTGACCTTGCCTGGAGATAACTGGGACCCCCTTGGAGGAAGGAGAGACAGTGACCGAAGGTATAGAAGATTGGTGGAGCGGGCAAGGCACGGCTATGTGGACAGGCGCTTAAAAGATCATGAACGACAGCCGGGCAGAACAGAAAATGATTACGTGAACGTAAGACCAATTCACCGGGACAGCTTCGAGTCCGGAGTCATGGCCCCTTCTGTTCAGGCTGATTATCTAATGGAAAGGGAGAGAAGAGGTCTCGACAGGGGACACTACTACAGAGGGGATAACAGATACAGAGCTGAGGCTGCCAGAGGGCCTTATGCTGTGCACTCAAACCCTTCCCACCGCCGGGACAGCACCGATACCTGGGGTGGCTCTCGTTACTGGATGATCCCAGGCTACCACAGGGGTCAGGGTTATTTGACCATGCCGGCGAGAAGCAGAAGGGACATCACCAGGACGGCCGCGCAGCCCAGCAACCAAAATGACCCCTACCCACCCGGGGTCCACTTTGAGCACGACCCCCGTAGACAACGATCCGATGACCAGGAGTACAGACCCCCAAACATGCCGCGGTCCAAGAGCTACAGCTACCTGCCCCAGGACTACGCGGACGAGCGACCGTTCGCCAAGAACAGCCTAGTACCCGACAGCGGTGAGCGCTACGGTGCCAGCATTGGACGAGCCATCTCGCAGCCCTTTCTGGCCACAGGGAACACATCGGACTGGCTGTGAGTCCAACAAAGCTCTCCGGAACATACGGGAAATAAGAGCAGCACGAGGCCTAAGACACCCACAACCCCTCCTACCGGACGTACACAGGACAATACACAACTCTTCGTACAGGACATACACAACTCTTCGTACAAGACATACAAAACTCTTTCTGAAAGGATGTAAACAACTCTTCCTACAGGACATACACTAACCATCATATTTGTTTCTTCATACAGGACATACACAAACCATCATACTTGTTTCTTCATACAGGACATCTATCACACGTAGTAAACAGCACCACGTTACCAATGAAGCCCAACAACTCTTAGCATACAAACTACGGTATATTAGCACCCTCCAGCCAAGCACTACGGTATTAGCACCCTCCAGCCAAGCACTACGGTATTAGCGCCCTCCAGCCAAGCAGAACAGTATTAGCACCACCGTCCAGCCAAGCACTAGGGTATTAGCACCACCCAGCCAAGCACTACGGTATTAGCACCCTCCAGCCAAGCACTACGGTATTAGCACCACCCAGCCAAGCACTACAGTATTAGCACCCTCCAGCCAAGCACTACGGTATTAGCACCACCCAGCCAAGCACTACGGTATTAGTAACCCCCCCCCAGCCAAGCACCATCCAGCCAAGCACTACGGTATTAGCACCAACCAGCCAAGCACTACGGTATTAGCACCCTCCAGCCAAGCACTACAGTATTATCACCCCCCCCCAAGCCAAGCACCCTCCAGCCAAGCACTAACAGTGCACATCAGTCAATGACAGTCAGACTGAAAATGCTGCCCCTCAATATTTAGTTAAAAGTGCCGCCAGGCTTAGTTAAAAGTGCCGCCAGGCTTAGTTAAAAGTGCCGACAGGCTTAGTAAAAAGACGATTTGGGCGCCCTTTGTCTTGTGACGTACATGGGATTTTCTTGTTTAATTCACAATTAATACCTATCTAAGAACATTTCTGACACCCCCCCCCCCTGATGTTGCCCCCCCCCCCCTATCGATCCTTGTCACACAGCCTTTCCATGGACAATGCTATGGGTGATGTTTATAGTGTTAGTAATGGCATTCTGAATAATGCAACACTAAACAGAGATTATTTGGTCTAGGTATTTTTTGGAACAATGATCAGACTGCATGATCCTCTCACAGTTGAAATCTGCAAAGCTGGCAATNTCTTGTGACGTACATGGGATTTTCTTGTTTAATTCACAATTAATACCTATCTAAGAACATTTCTGACACCCCACCCCCCTGATGTTGCCCCCCCCCCCCCTATCGATCCTTGTCACACAGCCTTTCCATGGACAATGCTATGGGTGATGTTTATAGTGTTAGTAATGGCATTCTGAATAATGCAACACTAAACAGAGATTATTTGGTCTAGGTATTTTTTGGAACAATGATCAGACTGCATGATCCTCTCACAGTTGAAATCTGCAAAGCTGGCAATGGCAGCATGAGCCCCCCTTAACCACCTAACCCAAACCCTATACTCAGATTTCTCTGCCAGATATACTGTAACTATTAAAGACACGCCCACACAGGTATTTCTGATATGCTGTGACAACTGCAAGCTATTAAATCTCATGATCGTTCTTAGACAGATCTCCAACGGCGTTCAACGGTGCGTGACCCCGCTGGAATGATCATTGCAGAGTTCATTCATTCAACCTGTACAGAAACTGGTCACTATTGTCCTGTGAATATCACCCATATCACCAGGGCGTGGGAGCAGAAGTTTCAAAATTGGCTCCGACCCCGAGCGGCTCCGAATAATAAACCAAATCAAAATAAATTTACATAAATCAGAGTAAAACATTTTTTATTATATTTAAAGGAAAATAACTTAAGTATAATAATGCTGGTATAACTTTAGTAATCAGCAAAATCTTGATTCATCCTCAGAAATAAAGTGAGTTAAATTATCAAACGAGAAATTAATTAAAAATGCACACAATAACATTCGCAGTTGGAATAGAAGATTAGCTATTGAACTGGAGCCAAATATGCCAGCAAACATTTTGGCTCCAGCTCCGCTACGAGTGAAAACACTAGCTCTGGGCAGATCCCGCTCCAGTCTGGAGCCGGCTCTAACGCCCTGCAATATCAAAGATACTTGGTCCCACTTTTATTAAGGCTTATAGAGTTCATTCATTCAAATGGTATTGACATTGGCTACTCTTGTTTGATAACGCATTCCTGTCTTGTAGATATAACCCTTATATAACTCGTACTTGGCCCAACTTTTCCCTGACAAAATATACACAATATAAATACCCCAGTGACTTATGATGCTAAGTTGAAATAATCACATTTGTTTAAATATTACATCTTGCGATGTTATGAATAAGCCTATTGGGCTGCAATGATATGACTAATCCTATTGGATTGCAATGATATGAATAATCCAATGAAATCGTATTGGACTGCACTGATATGAATAATCCTATTGGACTGCAATGAATCTGTAAACTTGTATACAGTTGTAAGCAAAATAAACAATTTAAATTATATTTTTGTCTCATTTCATGTGTTGCCTGTTTATAAAATTTGTTGTAGAGTTTACCAGTGAAATACAGCGGTACCTTGTTTATCGCTTGGGTTATGTTCCAGAAACCAGGAGAGAAAGTAGAACACGCGATAGGCAAAAATCTGCAAAGTACCAACCTTATATTTTAATTTATTATTTATTTATTATTTTAAGGCTTTATAAATCCAATCCCATACTCTTATAAACTCCCATAAATTAAGAACTTTTTCCACTCTCTAATCAACACTTCCTATACTTTAAACACATATAAAAATTCTTCTTCTTCTTATATTTGAGGGGCCCACAATCAATTTGTTGATCATTCTGGCTCCTGGTTTAAATTCAGAGTTTGCCTTCTCTTAGATGGGTTGCCGTTCAAGGCTAACGAGTCCCATCCACCCGGGGTGCTTGGGATGTTGCCTTTGGTGGGGATTGAACTCCAGACCACCAACTATTTGGTTTGAGACAGTTTAGACAGCTCGGCCACCCAGCACCTAAATTCTATATGTGTATCTAT
This sequence comes from Lymnaea stagnalis, assembly GCA_964033795.1. Taxonomy (NCBI): domain Eukaryota; kingdom Metazoa; phylum Mollusca; class Gastropoda; family Lymnaeidae; genus Lymnaea; species Lymnaea stagnalis. Next base: position 482,625 of record CAXITT010000146.1, read on the forward strand.
ATAAGATATAGACAAATAAAATAATCAGCAATATAGTGAGACGACGAAAAGTAAACTGCGATATGGCAAGGGATGACTGCATTGATCAATGGACATGCAGTGTGTTCTTTATGTTTATTGATGTATTACGTGTTTATACATATCCATGCTGAGTGCAAACAATGTTTGGATATGTGCAACGAACAGCATAGATGGGGGGGCATGGACATGGTGAGAGTTGTTAGTGGGATATGGTGGGAGAGGTTTGGTGCATGGACATACATGGGTTGGGGGGGGGGGGATGTCAGAGGGAGTGGTGAATGAGGGATAGAGGGGGTTGAAGAGGGAAAAGGTAGGGCTGGTGAGATGCAGGGGGGGGGCAGCTGTAGATATCTTGGTGGTGTATTGAGGGGGGGGGGGGGGGGGGGGGGGGAGAGGGGGTGGGGAGTGAGGGGGAGAGGGGGTTGAAGAGGGAAAAGGTAGGGCTGGTGAGATGCAGGGTGGGGGCAGCTGTAGATATCTTGGTGGTGTATTGACAGCCTTCATGTGTCTATCTCAACAGTGAATTGTAAATGTATTGCCAGACACAAGCAGATCTATTGACAGCCGTCATATGGCTCTACTGACAGCCGTCATGTGGCCACCCCGACAGTGAACAGGTTTACATGCATTGCCAGACACAAGCAGATCTATTTAAAAACATAATCTCCCCCAAAAAATGTTTGAGAATCAATGACAACAAATTTCAATTCCTCTACTCACCACTTCATCCTGGGAAACTTTCAAAGACGTTTCTTTAATACTGTTTAGTTCTTTGTTGGACAAATGTTTCTAAGGAAAGACAGAGCAAGTTTCAAATCAAAGCTGTCTGCTGTTGTGCTATACAAGTTTTGCTTACAATTTTTGCTTGCAAATTTGAATAAAGAACGGTAGATCTCAGATTTAAAAAATAAAATTTTAAAAAAGGTGCCGTTTTACAATGAAAATATGTTACAAATTACCTGCTGATATAACACTGTGTCTTTGGTAAAGATTAGTAAGGATGATTATCATACTTACACATGCATGAGGGATTCTCAAGGCTTGGATTGACAAGCCCTCCCTTGTTAGAGTTTGTTGAAAGACCGGCGGTACAGATGTGAATAAATCTGGAACTATTTCTTTAATCTGGTGATACGGAGGACATATCTCAGTTTCAACTTTTAAAATTTTTTTATTATTGCAGGCAGGCAGTTTGCCCTCCACCTCACCAACTGTACTTTAATTTAATTTAATTACATTTAGGAAATAAAATAATCCCAAAGAACATGTTATGTAAACCTAAGAAATCGCAAAGCCACCTTGGTTTAAAATCTGCGGCTACTAAACTGAGGGCTTAAAAAAGATTAAATGTGTGCTTTGAAACAAAGTTTAAACCAATACATGTTTTTAATTTTTTTAATTACAATGAGACATTTGAAAAAAGTTTACATCGATGCATTAAATCATTTACTTCTGGAACATTATAGATGATTTTAAAGGCACGGAACATCAGACCCAAGCAAACAACAAACCCTAAAACTCAGAAATCACTTAGCCAGTCTTCTAGTTGCTTTAACCAATCTTCTCATTGCTTTAACCAACCTTCTCATCGCTTTAACCAACCTTCTCATCGCTTTAACCAACCTTCTTCTCATCGCTTTAACCTACCTTTTCTCTGCTTTAACCAACCTTCTCATTGCTTTAACCAACCTTCTCATTGCTTTAACCAACCTTCTCATCGCTTTAACCAACCTTCTCTTTGCTTTAACCAACCTTCTCATCGCTTTAACCAACCTTCTCTTTGCTTTAACCAACCTTCTCATTGCTTCGACCAATCTTCTCATTGCTTTAACCAACCTTCTTATTGCTTTATAACCAACCTTCTCATTGCTTTAACCAATCTTCTCTTTGCTTTAACCAACCTTCTCATTGCTTTAACCAAACTTCTCATTGCTTTAACCAACTTTTGCTTTAACCAATCTTCTCTTTGCTTTAACCAACCTTCTCATTGCTTTAACCAAACTTCTCATTGCTTTAACCAACTTTTGCTTTAACCAATCTTCTCTTTGCTTTAACCAACCTTCTCATTGCTTTAACCAACCTTCTCATTGCTTTAACCAACCTTCTCATTGCTTTAACCAATCTTCTCATTGCTTTAACCAACCTTCTCATCGCTTTAACCTACCTTCTCTCTGCTTTAACCAACCTTCTCATTGCTTTAACCAAACTTCTCATTGCTTTAACCAACCTTCTCTTTGCTTTAACCAACCTTCTCTTTGCTTTAACCAACCTTCTCATTGCTTTAACCAACCTTCTCATTGCTTTAACCAAACTTCTCATTGCTTTAACCAACCTTCTCATCGCTTTAACCAACCTTCTCATTGCTTTAACCAACCTTCTCATTGCTTTAACCAACCTTCTCATTGCTTTAACCAACCTTCTCATTACTTTAACCAAACTTCTCATTGCTTTAACCAACTTTTGCTTTAACCAATCTTCTCTTTGCTTTAACCAACCTTCTCATTGCTTTAACCAACCTTCTCATTGCTTTAACCAACCTTCTCATTGCTTTAACCAACCTTCTCATTGCTTTAACCAATCTTCTCATTGCTTTAACCAACCTTCTCATCGCTTTAACCAACCTTCTCATTGCTTTAACCAACCTTCTCTCTGCTTTAACCAACCTTCTCATTGCTTTAACTAACTTTTGCTTTAACCAATCTTCTCTTTGCTTTAACCAACCTTCTCATCGCTTTAACCAACCTTCTCATCGCTTTAACCAACCTTCTCTCTGCTTTAACCAACCTTCTCATTGCTTTAACCAAACTTCTCATTGCTTTAACCAACTTTTGCTTTAACCAATCTTCTCTTTGCTTTAACCAACCTTCTCTTTGCTTTAACCAACCTTCTCTTTGCTTTAACCAACCTTCTCTTTGCTTTAACCAACCTTCTCATTGCTTTAACCAACCTTCTCATTGCTTTAACCAACCTTCTCATTGCTTTAACCAATCTTCTCATCGCTTTAACCAATCTTCTCATTGCTTTAACCAATCTTCTCATCGCTTTAACCAACCTTCTTCTCATTGCTTTAACCAATCTTCTCATCGCTTTAACCAACCTTCTCATTGCTTTAACCAATCTTCTCATTGCTTTAACCAATCTTCTCATTGCTTTAACCAATCTTCTCATCGCTTTAACCAACCTTCTCATTGCTTTAACCAATCTTCTCATCGCTTTAACCAACCTTCTCATTGCTTTAACCAACCTTCTCATTGCTTTAACCAACCTTCTTCTCATTGCTTTAACCAATCTTCTCATCGCTTTAACCAACCTTCTCATTGCTTTAACCAATCTTCTCATCGCTTTAACCAACCTTCTCATTGCTTTAACCAATCTTCTCATCGCTTTAACCAACCTTCTTCTCATTGCTTTAACCAATCTTCTCATTACTTTAACAAACCTTCTCATTGCTTTAACCAATCTTCTCATTGCTTTAACCAATCTTCTCATTGCTTCGACCAATCTTCTCATTGCTTTAACCAACCTTCTTATTGCTTTATAACCAATCTTCTCATTGCTTTAACAAATCTTCTCATTGCTTTAACCAACCTTCTCATTGCTTTAACCAATCCTCTCTTTGCTTTAACCAATCCTCTCTTTGCTTTAACCAATCTTCTCGTTGCTTTAAACGGATCGTTTGCTAGTTTATCAAAGGAAACCTTTCCCCAATTATCAATGGAGTTCTATCTGATCTGAAGACCTAGCCTTACTTTAAACAATAAACTCTCCTAGGCTTGTAAAATTCAACAAAAATATTTCTTATTCTAAAAACGATTCCAGGAGTTTACCTGCCAATCTAGTCTCAAATCAGGTTTATCACAGCCATATAAGGTCAATGCTTCTTGGTAGCTCATGGTGGGAAACGGAGCTGAAACACACCCCTTCTCTTCAGGCCACGCCTCCTGCAGCATTTTCTCCACCAATGATATGATGGAATCTTGTGTGACAAAAGACATTTCTAGATCTATCTGGATTGGAAATACAAAGATAACGATAAGAATGACAATACATTTTTTTCTTCTTCTTTTTTAAATGATTAGGTGAACACTTTAAGTAAATGCAAAAATATTTTTCACATAATAACCAACCAACCAGGGCTTATTTTTATGGAGGACAAATGAACTGCAATCACTTTATTTATGCGTTGCTTACCTGCGTAAACTCTGGCTGCCTGTCTGGCTTGGTCCCCTCATCTCTGTAACACCTGGCAATCTGAAAGTATCTGTCCAGTCCACCGACCATTAGGAGCTGTTTGAACTTGAGCAGGGAAAAAACAACACCAAAACTAGCATTTAGTTAGAGATTATGGCTTCCCCAAGGAACAATGTAATGACCCTAAAACTTGCAACCATCTAAAAATTAATGAAACATATTTTAAGGTATTGGTTCACCATGAAAAGTCTCACCTGCTGTGGGGACTGAGGTAAACTGTAAAAGTTCCCAGGAGTGTGTGTAGGAACAATAAATTCTCTTGCGCCCTGTGACAAATGAATAGCCGATGTAGAGATATGAACTTTCCAGAAAATAATTAATACAACAGATGATATTATTTTATTGATCCAAATGAATGGAAATGTTTTGTTTTTTAAATTACAGTGTACATGTAGTGTACATGTTTATTTTCAGCACACAGATAAACCTTTTGACAAAGACAGACACTTTTTATGCTGGAACAATTTAACACAGGACATCTAACATGACAAACGGATCTGAAGATAACGCCATCCGTCCACTGAAGCTAGATCAGGAGTTCATTTGTCCCTTGAGTTGCAATAGAAATTAGGGTTGGGATGGACATTGGAGAGCAAGCGTAGCAGAAGCAGGCGGTGGGACCAATGAGGGCGATTTTAAGAACATTGACTGCAAGCAGAGATTTTTTTACCCTGTGCATTGACAAACCAAAAAGAAAATTTATAAAAAGACTAACTATCACAAATGAGGCTTAAAATAAACATCCTCCCCCCACCCACCCCCCCCCCTCCCTTTCAACTCATGTTCATTCCTTATCTTTAGGTCAAGCACAAACAAAAATTAAGAGGGATACAAACCCCAGGTGTACAGGGGGGGGGGGGGGGGAGGGGAAAAGGGGGGGGGGGGGAGATTAGTAAATACAACAGGAAGTTATTTGTGCCATTTAAAATAGGACTATTGTAGCTCTAACCAATCTTCTCATTCATTGCTAACAAATGGCAGGATATTTTACTTTAAAATTGATAAAATTTGAAAGAAGTAAAGAAAAAACCCAATTAATTGTACAAAATTAAATCTTTTTAAAAATTAAATAAACCACTGGTGGAGTTTACCATTTCTATTCGCCAAAAATTCTCGAACAGACATGACGAACTTTGACCTCAGTCTCAGCACATTCTGTAGGTGTGACATTCGTAACTCGAGATATCTGTGTTTTATTCTCAAAGATTCCTTCACCTAGTGCAAATTAACAAAACAAACCAAAAATTAACTTTCTGTACCTCTTGCAACTTAAATGAGTTCCTCTACTGACCTTTTGATGAGGAATAGAACATAAGAATGAGCACACAGCTATAGTTTGTATTTCTTTTTTGTTTTAGATACAATCCCAGCATGAATTGGTACCTCTACAAAACTTTTGATTACGAATAGAATGAGCACACAGCTATAGTTTGCATTTATTGTTTGTTTTAGATAAAACCATGGGCGCCCGCAGAAAACTTTCTAGGAGGGGGCAAAAAAAAAATCGATTAACTTTCCGGGGTACGCCCTTCCGCAAGGCTTCACGGTCGGTGCCTTCTACACCGACACCAGCATGAACACCACGGAAAAGGCCTTCTACACCAATCTCAAGGGCAAGTACCTGGGTGACGAGGGGGGGTGGGGTGTTAATTTAATGTAGCGTATTTGTATGGTGAACGAATGGACAGGAAATCAGCTTAGTCACTTTCTCTTTACTTTAATAAATTTTTTGTCTATTTTTGTCTAAAATTTTTGTATCCAATCAATCCCCCCCCCTTGCCCCTACCTGCGGGCGTCCATGGATACAACCCCAGCATGAATGAGTACCTCTACAAAACTTTTGATTTCAAAAGGTAAAGTTGGAGTGCAGGTATTTAAGACTGACAATTCATCCACCTTAACCTCCACATCACCAGTGGCCATTTTCTGGGAACAGAAATGTAAAAAATCATTGATAATGTTACGTCTAGTAGATAATACATCTAGAAACAGTAAGTATATCTGGAAGCATTCAAAATATCTAGAAACATTAAGTCTAACGTTAAACTAGAAATTTTTCACTTAGGAATTTCAAGGAGTTTAAACATGTCAGACAGGAAAATGTAAAATGTTTGTGTTTAATAATGTCTCGTTGCTCTAACTCCCAAGAAGCTGTTATCGTTTGCGGCACGCACAAATCCTTTACTTTTGGAAAAAACTAAACTAACACTACAGATATTGTTTACAGCAAAATCATGCTAATGAAGAAAGGATAAAAATAAATAAATACCTTATTTTCTTGACCTGGTGGCCTCAAGATGACGTGGCCTTTGACCCCTAAAACTGATTCCAGTGGTAAATTTTGACATTCTTCCATCTGAAAACGACACCCAAAAGAAACCAAACAAACCACAAGTCATACATTATAGTTTAATATTAGACGATAGAAAACCTAAAACTTGTTAACTTCATTTTTAAAAGTGTGAACACCTTCTGTACCTCTAACGACATGAACACCTTCTGTACCTCTAACGACATGAACACTTTCTGTACCTCTAACGACATGAACACCTTCTGTACCACTAATGACATGAACACCTTCTGTATCTCTATTGAGATGAACACCTTCTGTACCTCTAACAACAATTTAGAACATATTTTTTGTAAGGGGTCCAGGAGTTCCAGTGCCCATATTTAACATATATATTATTTCAACGAAGCCATATTCTAGCTCCGGTCAAGATTATTTAGCGGGAAATTCGCTTTAGATCCAAAGTCATTTATTAAAGGAGGAAGATAAATTTTAACGTTGCTCTTACCTTGTTCTTGGGCAATGTAAGCTGGACAGTTCCACGCCAGTCCCGCAAAACAATGAATGCTCCATTAAGGCGACTGTATTGAAGCCACCCGCAGAGAGTCACAGCTTCACCCACATGATGTTTTCTTAAGTCGCCACATAAGTGACTCCTTACAGTGAAAGAAGTTGCGAGGGCATCACCTAACATATTTTAAACAAACTTTGTACACAAACATAAGTTAAGATTTTTTTTTTTTTTAATGAAAAAAATCAGATGAAACTTTTGTCAAAGCTCTTGTACTGGTGTGAGACATTTTCCCCCTGATGCTTAGAAGAATAAAGAAGGTTTGTTTGAAAATTATCAATGCACACTGATAAGTGCAAGTAGTCATCATCTTAAAAGAAACACATAGATGGCCCCGGGGTAACTTTTTCTACACTTATCACATCTGAAAATACTAAATGTCAACAAATCAGCATTGACCAAAATAGAGAAGAACATGCACAATTTTCTCAAATATAATCAGATGAGAAGCTGGGGTAAACTATTTTAAAATCTTTTTTAGTCACGGTAGGCCTATACATGACTTTTATGATGCCAGCAAAAGGCCCAAGCACTTAAGATATATGACGAGTAAAGTACTTACTCCAAGCACTTATGATATATGATGAGTGAAGTACCAACACTTGAAGAGTCTCAACACTTTCAAGAAACTAAACCCATACAAGCTTATGAATAATATTTTTAACTTGTGTATTTTTTAAATTTTCTATGAATTCCAAAATAAGGTAAATAAATGAAAAATTAAGTTTCATTAAACAAGAATGTATTAAGTTTGACGTGTCCATAGACCCCCCCATACATATTCACTAGTCAGCATATCAAGATCTTTTGAAACTATCAGCTATAAATAGATACGGAAAAAGGATGTGACCTGACTCATCCAAGAGGAGTGGATGTGATCAGATGGTGACCGGATACAATCTCAAATACAAATGTTGAATATAAGTAAACACTGGGTTTAAATTGACAATGATACAAAAAAAATTAACATGCAATAATATGACACAGATAGTTATTTATTATTATTATTATTTACTAACCGGTTTGACAAAACCATTTCTTTATAAACAGTAAAAGTCTAGAAAACTAGTAGTAAGTTAAACTAGAGAGAGTATACCACTGACTGAACTAAAACAGTATAGTGTTAAATAAAGCTGTACAGTATTGAGGCAAGTAAAGCAATTTAAACATAAATCAGCTTTAATTATTCTGAATAGGTCTACACCAGGATATGAAATATGTTCTCATGGGCTGGAGTTCAACCCCAGCAGAACCATGAAACAAAGTCAACACAAATTAAGACACTACATGCGGATGGAACTCAACCTCAGAAAGAAAACTATTATTAAAAACGTTGCTGTCTTGGGGCTAAAACCCCCATGGTCAATGCTACAGGAGTCAATTAGAGCGCCACAACATTTTTTTTCGAAACACGAAATTATATCTTTCAATTTTTATTTGCCGCCTTTATAAATAAAACGTAGAGGGATACCACCATTGTTCTTTGCTATGCAATAAAAAGTAGAGGAATACCACCATTGTTCTTTGCCATGCAATAAAAAGTAGAGGGATACCACCACTGTTCTTTGCTATGCAATAAAAAGTAGAGGAATACCACCATTGTACTTTACCATGCAATAAAAAGTAGAGGGACACCACCATTGTTCTTTGCCATGCAATAAAAAGTAGAGGGACACCACCACTGTTCTTTGCTATGCAATAAAAAGTAGAGGAATACCACCATTGTACTTTACCATGCAATAAAAAGTAGAGGGATACCACCATTGTTCTTTGCTATGCAATAAAAAGTAAAGGAATACCACCATTGTTCTTTGCTATGCAATAAAAAGTAAAGGAATACCACCATTGTTCTTTACCATGCAATAAAAAGTAGAGGAATACCACCATTGTTCTTTACCATGCAATAAAAAGTAGAGGGACACCACCACTGTTCTTTGCTATGCAATAAAAATTAGAGGAATACCACCATTGTACTTTACCATGCAATAAAAAGTAGAGGGACACCATCACTGTTCTTTGCCATGCAATAAAAAGTAGAGGAATACCACCATTGTTCTTTACCATGCAATAAAAAGTAGAGGGACACCACCACTGTTCTTTGCCATGCAATAAAAAGTAGAGGGACACCACCACTGTTCTTTGCCATGCAATAAAAAGTAGAGGGATACCACCACTGTTCTTTGCTATGCAATAAAAAGTATTGGAATACCACCATTGTACTTTACCATGCAATAAAAAGTAGAGGAATACCACCATTGTACTTTACCATGCAATAAAAAGTAGAGGGACACCACCACTGTTCTTTGCTATGCAATAAAAAGTATTGGAATACCACCATTGTACTTTACCATGCAATAAAAAGTAGAGGAATACCACCGTTGTTCTTTACCATGCAATAAAAAGTAGAGGGACACCACCACTGTTCTTTGCTATGCAATAAAAAGTAGAGGAATACCACCATTGTACTTTACCATGCAATAAAAAGTAGAGGGATACCACCATTGTTCTTTGCTATCCATGCAATAAAAAGTAGAGGGACACCACCACTGTTCTTTGCTATGCAATAAAAAGTAGAGGAATACCACCATTGTACTTTACCATGCAATAAAAAGTAGAGGGATACCACCATTGTTCTTTGCTATGCAATAAAAAGTAAAGGAATACCACCATTGTTCTTTGCTATGCAATAAAAAGTAAAGGAATACCACCATTGTTCTTTACCATGCAATAAAAAGTAGAGGAATACCACCATTGTTCTTTACCATGCAATAAAAAGTAGAGGGACACCACCACTGTTCTTTGCTATGCAATAAAAATTAGAGGAATACCACCATTGTACTTTACCATGCAATAAAAAGTAGAGGGACACCATCACTGTTCTTTGCCATGCAATAAAAAGTAGAGGAATACCACCATTGTTCTTTACCATGCAATAAAAAGTAGAGGGACACCACCACTGTTCTTTGCCATGCAATAAAAAGTAGAGGGACACCACCACTGTTCTTTGCCATGCAATAAAAAGTAGAGGGATACCACCACTGTTCTTTGCTATGCAATAAAAAGTATTGGAATACCACCATTGTACTTTACCATGCAATAAAAAGTAGAGGAATACCACCATTGTACTTTACCATGCAATAAAAAGTAGAGGGACACCACCACTGTTCTTTGCTATGCAATAAAAAGTATTGGAATACCACCATTGTACTTTACCATGCAATAAAAAGTAGAGGAATACCACCGTTGTTCTTTACCATGCAATAAAAAGTAGAGGGACACCACCACTGTTCTTTGCCATACAATAAAAAGTAGAGGGACACCACCACTGTTCTTTGCTATGCAATAAAAAGTAGAGGGATACCACCACTGTTCTTTGCTATGCAATTAAAAAGTATTGGAATACCACCATTGTACTTTACCATGCAATAAAAAGTAGAGGAATACCACCATTGTACTTTACCATGCAATAAAAAGTAGAGGGACACCACCACTGTTCTTTGCCATGCAATAAAAAGTAGAGGGACACCACCACTGTTCTTTGCCATGCAATAAAAAGTAGAGGGATACCACCACTGTTCTTTGCTATGCAATAAAAAGTATTGGAATACCACCATTGTACTTTACCATGCAATAAAAAGTAGAGGAATACCACCATTGTACTTTACCATGCAATAAAAAGTAGAGGGACACCACCACTGTTCTTTGCCATGCAATAAAAAGTAGAGGGACACCACCACTGTTCTTTGCTATGCAACAAAAAGTAGAGGGACACCACCACTGTTCTTTGCTATGCAATAAAAAGTAGAGGGACACCACCACTGTTCTTTGCCACGCAATAAAAAGTAGAGGGACACCACCACTGTTCTTTGCCACGCAATAAAAAGCCTTCCCCTGATTTTAACAAAATATTGTGTCCTAAAGACAATTTCAGAGTTTTTTTTTGTTTTTTTTTAAATTCAGAAATAATAATAACTGCCTTGTCCAACTGTAACCGCAGTCAACAGGAATGAATTTGCTATTTTTTTTTATATGTTTACAGGGCCTGCTACTATTATTCACACAGTATTTCCCAAAAAAGAAAAATAAGAGTCACAGAAAAAATTCTTCAAAACCCAGCTAGGTATTTGTTGTGGTGTTTTTCCCAATGAAACTTGAGCATCTAGTGGCACAGCTGAATCATCCGGCACTGTTTCACCGGCCTGCACCCATACTCACTCCGCTAAAACAGTAAATGTTGAGAGACAGGCAGCATATATTTTTCTCTTGTGCCAACATTGGTAGAGCCTTGAGTAAGATCACTTAGAGTTTATTAGAGCCCATAAGGTTTGAGGGTGATGTCAAAAAGAGCAGTTTATTATTGAAATTAGTCAATAGAAGCTGTATTAAGATAGTATTGGATGTAATAGGTTGGTCAATCTATTGTCAAAATAAGTCCAACAAATCATAACACAGGAAGTTTAGGGCGTCATATTACTATGTTGAGCACAACCTGCATGGTCAAAGCTAATTTTTTATAGTTCTATTACATCATAAATTAAAACTAAAAGCCAGTTCAGTCTTTGCTAAAGAAAAGCTCTGGTAAAAATTAAGGCTCTCAGAGGTCCATCCAGTACTGAGTAACTTTTAAGAATGTCAGAACGTGAAAGCAAAGAGGCCACACAAATTATTCAGATGGGTAAGGGAGAAATTAGAGAATACTATTACTTTTCTCCAAGCTTAGCTGCTGTGCACTTAATTACATCATACTTTAGGCCTATAGTATACTCTAGACCAGCGCCATCCAACTCACGGGCCATGGACCGCTTGTGGCCCGTCAAACTGATTTTAAATGGCCAGCGACAGTTTAATGAATTTTTATGATAGGGAGGCTTGAAATTTGATATCGTCTTCTCAGTTTTTCTATTGCCTGTACAGGGGAGGGGTCATGAGGTATAGGGTATAATATTAACAGCGGTGTTTAGAAAGATGAATAGGAAAACCAAAAGTAACTTGAGTTGCAGCTATTTGGTTACCCTAAAAATGCCCATGCCCCCACCAACTGCACTTGTTATGATGATAATAATATGACAGGACAGTCTTGGGGTCAGAGTAATTGAGATGGGAGTTGGGGTACTTAAGGTGTCACAAATGACTATGGTGAGCCGTATTCGGAAATTTGTTTGAAAGAAATTTTGTCTGCGGAAATTTGACTGACGGAAGTTTGATCTAATAGAAGTTTGGTCAAATTTTATTTTCCGTTAACACTCAAATTTTGTGTCTAATTTCTTTTGAATGCATTATTTTGTTTTACTATATAGTATAGCGCGTTCAAATAGAAATTTGACGAAAATTTGAATGAGTGAACTGAAAATAAAATTCAATCAAATTTCCATTCGACCAAACTTCCGTCGATCAATTTCTGTTCACGAAATTTCTTTTAAACAAATTTCTGGTAACCATGGTGGGCGAGCGGACGATTTAGAGTGCCATGATATTTTAACAGGTAGTCTAGCCAGGTATATGAGAGTGTGTGTCCATCCTGTTATATTGTAATGTTAGGTAAAATTATTCAGAGATCAGATTACGAAATGTTCAATGAGTAGAAAGCAGGACACAAGATGTGTTTATAGTTAGTGCAATTCAGTCAGTTAGAAATTGTGAGAAACAGTAGGAACGATTCTTGAAAGTATTTTTTAAAATAACTAAACTAAGAATGCATTGTCCAATGACTGCTGGGTGGCGTATGGTATGTTTCATCTGATGAATTTTCACAACTATAGAAATTTCATAATTTACTGTGTCTTTGGAAGTACTCGGTACCTACATAAGGGAAACTGGATTAAATGGAAAGACTAACATTAAGTCCAGAAAATTTAACAGGTTGACAGGTGAACATTTAGAAGATCTAATGAGGCCATGTGCTAATGAAAACTACCTCAAATTAAAAAACAAAAAAGTGCAATTAAAAGCCATATTTATATATAATCATTAAATTATTGGCCCCATTTTTATTGGCTTTATTTATATTCTTGATGAGCCAATGTTATTGTATTTATGATTCTTTATGCATAATGTAAGAGGTATTAATACTAAAACCATTAATAATGTGAATAATTTTCTTTAAAAAATATATTTTTTTAAAATCGGTTGGGATGTCATGTGCGACTTCACGGGAAAATTCTTTTGGCCCACCTAGTCAAAAAGGTTGGACTGCACTGCTATTTATTATTTATAGATATTCAAATTTGCTTTATATTACCTATTGGCACTGGCCAGAATAAGCTATAAAATATACATGTTAATGTGTCATGAAGGGAATAACCAGGGCCATGCTACAAAAAAAAAAAAAAAAAAGTTAAGAATTTTTAGGCAAGGTTGCTACACAGCTGCGTTTTACAAACTTTTAAGTAAGTTTGGCGGACAAGTTTTGAAAGGCACGAGGGACCTGTACCAGATTTATTTAATTATAAATTTTCATCTTGTGCGTACCGGCAGAGTAAGGCCTGTAAGTTTGAGTAGTTTGACTAGTTTGAGTAAGGCTCACGACTGTGCCGTTTGAGGCGTTTGCCGGTCCGAGGACCACCATCGTCCATTTAGTTGAATTTGGAATAATTGGGAAACGCTGTTGTATGACAAGGCTCATGTCATATGCGTTTGAAAAGGACAATTTAATAAATCGGCTAAGTAATTTCACTCACTTAAACACCTTAAAGGTTGACACCATAATTTATTGAAGGCAGGAAAAGTTAAAGATTGTACTTTAACTTTAATGCAATATTTTGAAATTAAGAAACTCATTTTAAATTAAGTTACAAATTGCTATCAGGGCTGCCACTCAATTTTTTAAATTTCCCAAGATTTGATCATGAAATTTCCCAAGATTTCCCAAGATCATAAGAGTATATAGGAGTTTTTTTGTGGAGGGGGGGGGGGGGGGGGCAAGGGGGGTTCCTATGTCCTTAATGCAATAATAGACTGAATTAATGCCCCTGAAACACATGGTACGATAATTGACTGAAATTTATTGAAAAAGACATTTAAAAAAATGTTTATCACATAAAAGAAATAAACAATTTCTTTAAAAAAAAATAATTTATATTGTTTTATTATTCAAAATATCAATACCCACTGGAGTTAGGCTACTAAATGTTACCTCCAAATTCTCTGGTAAAAATATCAACTAAAATCCACGTGTAATCGAAGTCACTTGGAAACAAAGCTCACAAGGCTAATCAACACACAATTCTTTTTACAAAGGCAAAAGGTTTTCATAAAAAAAAATGTGTTTTCTTATTGTAAGTCTGTTGATTAGTAATTGGTTTTGCTAAGCTATTAAGCAAAATTTGTTAATAATAATTGTAGTTAAAATGGATTGATTGTATTATGAAAGCAATAAGTATTTTTATTTTTTCTTGTAAATTTTCATTATAATGATTTTTTTTCAAACGAAACACTGTTTAAAGGAATTTTTCATTTATTTCCTACAATGTATAATTTTTATATCTTAGTTACCTGTGTGTCAATCCACAATTATTTTTTCCAATAGATGAAAATTAGGCTAGATTTGTTAAAGGTGCATAATATTTTGAACACATTGTATAAGTAATTGAAATAATCCAATTTTTCTATGGGTTCTTGATAGAACACTATCATTTGATAGAACACTATCATTTGATAGAACACTATCATTTGATAGAACACTATCATTCACTCTCTGGTTTGTACTGTTTTTGTATGGTTGCTAATGTCTTATATGCATTATAAAGTTTCCGAGCATTCCGCGCCCCCCCCCCTCCCGTTTAATAAACATTTAACACCTGGATGTAATTTGCAAATCTTCAACTTAAAAAAAAAAAGAGAAAATTAAATTTGTCTTTAATTATTAACTTGTTATTAATTTACAATATTAACATTAATTTTAGTATAGTTCTTATTTATTTAGAAATTGTTTTAAAAATTAAAACCAGAAAAGAAAATTTTAAAAAATAATTTTTTTCCTTGTTACTTTAAAAATTAGTTTGCTTTATTTTCACTTTATTTTTTATCACGTATATTGTTTGCTTCGAAAAAAATAAAAAAATCCCCCCCCCCCCCCCAGTTAATATTTCCCAAGGTTTTGCCTGATTTTCAAAATTATTCCCCAGATCCCAAGGGGGGGGGTCGTGAATTCCCAAGATCTTGGGAAATTTCTCAAGGTGTGGTAGCCCTGATTGCTATACGCGAAACTCCGCAGTTCTCGTACAATACCATTGGATTTTTAAACGTAAATTTCCGAAAGTTGCCGAAGTAATTTCCTGGAAAACCTAATTTTGGGGAAATAGAAGCTACATGACTGAAGCCTAGGCCGATACAGATCAGAATATCCTGTTGTATCGAATCAGTATGTTACTGAGACGTGGGTTGCGTAGTTTCCACAATTTTTGAGAACGAAATGTTGGAAGGATTTAGTTTTTAGTGATTTTAACAAAGTTTACAAAGAATATTTGTAAGTAACATTATTTTTTTTTTTAATACATTATCATTATCATATTCAGTTGTTACACAGTACACAGAGACGTCGTCTGCGACTGCGTGCCGTAGCGGGAAGGCATTGGAAGAATTTAGTTTAGTTTTTAGTGATTTTAACAAAGTAATTTCAAATATTATTTGTAAGTTACATTACTAATCATTACTTATTTAAGTCATTACAATTACTACTACAAAAATAACTATAATTAGTATTCAGTCAGTAATAGTATTATTAATAATTGCCACTATGACTATAGTTATAGACTATGATAGTACTATGTCTATGAATGTACTTAGACTTAGCTTAAGTCAAGTCTTAGTCAAACTTCCTTGCCCGGAGACTTAACTTAAGATTATTAAGGCTCAGTCAATTAAAAATTTGGCTATAGTATAGACTATACTACTATAGAGTATACAAAAACATAATAGTAATAGGGCAACTAAAAAGGCTAAAATTTAAAAAAGGTCTACGCCTATGCTCTACTCACTATGACGTTGAAACTTGATGATATGGAAGCACACAAAACATGACATGAGTTAAAAGTTATTTCAATTAACCGCATGAAATAGCCATTGTTTTTTTCAGTTCACTAGTATTTCAACATTCAACATTTGCAATTGCCTCAATTGGCTTTAAATTTAAATACTTTCAACATGAGTGTGTTCTTTAGGCTAAACTAAGTGTCAGAAGTCATAGTCATAGTACTCATAATTTCACTCATTAGTCTAATTTACTAAATAAATAGTATAACAATCAATTGTCTTTAGTTATAAGTTATAATAATCACACTTAATGACGTGATCTAGGCTTAGGTCTAAATATTAACTATGTAATATAATTAAATTTGACATTTTCATTTTTAATTTGTTTTTCAATAGAATTATATTTATAGGCCCTACGGCCCAACTTATATTTATACTACTTATAATATAATGGTTAAGCTGTTTCGGTGTTGGAGTTTGAATAATTGTAATAGTCAATATCCTAACTTTATTTTAAATAATCAATTTTCGTTTCTTCTTATTTTTTCGATATTTTACTATCTAAAGTATCTATGGATATTTTTTAAAATATCCATTTTTACATAAACTATAAATTTTAAAAAAAAATATTTATCACTTTTATTTGAATTAGTCATGTCAAGGTTTAATTTTAAAATTAAAATACAATTTGAAAAAGCATAAAAACCCTGATTAATGTTTGTAAAGATGTTAAAGTTACAAGCACCAACATTTAATAAATAGTGACACTGAATGAAAATACATTTTAACATATAATTATCAATAAATATAAATCTCTATGTTTGATTAAGATAGTAGTGTAATGGTGAGTTGAGTAGCTTGCAAAATAAAATTACAGATACCAATGCTAGATGAGATTCTTAAAAATACTGGAAGTGCATTTTGTGTGGAATATTTTATTTTGTTTTATGGAAATAGTATCAATTTAAATATGATGTAATAAATCTGCGGTGTAAAAGGGGTGGGGCATTAGAATTTTAATATAATTCAGGGGCGTAAAAAAACGGTAGTCACATACCTAGCGGATGAGGGGGTTTTAACAAATCTGCGGTGTAAATGTGGGGGGACATTAGAATATTAATATAGTTAAGGGCATTAAAAAAGTGTGTCAGTGGCGTACCTTTGAGGGGGCGGGGGAGCATTAAAAAGGGGTGCATTTGTTTTAAATGTGGTAAATTATAGATTTTTAAATATTTTTTTTACTTTGTACCGCGCTTCGAGCCTTGGGGATGTAGAGTGTTTTTGAAATAAACTTTATTATTATTTATTGGGATTCTTATAAAGTGTTTTTCTTGAATGCTTGTTTTGCTGTAGATAAATTCACAAATTGCCGCTGCCATTGTTTGATGGGCTATAGATAGTACTGACTATAGTATAAATAGACATATTCTCACCCCAGCCATGCCAAATGCTACATTTTTATAGGCCTAAATTTCAGTGTTTTTATTGAGGCAGGATAGGATTACGGATTTATATAAATATTTCAATATTTTGTAGGAAAATAGAAAAGATAAAAGAAAATGTTCAAGAATTATTCCTACATATTTATTAATTTGAAAGAATATAACATTACAAGCTGGGGCAACACAACTACGTTGCAATTGTAAAATATGCATAATCTATAATAAGTCCAGATTTTGCTCCATATATCCAATCATTCTTAGTTTTATTCACTCTAAATAGAGTGGGTAGTGACAGGTTTTGCAAGATGTCTATTAGCATGGGCTATCAACGAGCATAGGAAATAAATTACCATACTGTCCATATACCATGTATAACTGGTGACTTTTCAAAACCCTTAATAAACCTACAACATCGACATCGTAAGTTAATAACAATCAAAGCTCAAAGTAACCTTTAAACCATGAGTACATAATGTAGAGCAAACACAAGTCACTTCTCAAGTTCATAAACTATTTAAACAAAAATAATTTTGATGCTAATTTTCAAGGGGCTTAATTTATAATTCAGCCACTGTTACAAATGTTTTATTCCTTAACTCTCTTGGGGGCAGACAAGATCCACTCGGGCATTGTTATAGCTTATTATTATTATTTTTTTTAAAAATTTGTTTGAAATAATAATACATTTTAATATGCTACAGATTTTTATGTCCACATTATTTTGCATTGTCTGCTAATATTTAAATACATACCAAGTTATTTGGCTACCTAACTCTTTCCATGCCAGGGGGTTTTCCATGTTCGTGCCAGACCAGTATTCGGCCAATGGAAATTTTTTAGGGTGCTCCTATCTATTAATTAATTTTGAATACATTTCTTTTAGCAAGATAGCTGTATTTCATATCAAATTAAAGGAAATTAGACAGAGAATAATAATATGTAAAATATAAAACAATGTAACAATAAGTTAAATTTTTTAGGTAAAATTGTGAGATAAAAGTTTTTATGTTTTTAAAATTGCACACCAAATCTGAACTTATCAGACTACCATGCGGTCTGTGTAGCTGATATCCTATTCTGCTTCAATCCCCAAAAAGTATATCCATTTTTGATCATAATGTATTTTACATTTGGAAAATATCCCTTTTTTTTTACAGAGTTATACCCATTTTTTATTTATTTTTTTAAAAATTTGTTTGAAATAATAATACATTTTAATATGCTACAGATTTTTATGTCCACATTATTTTGCATTGTCTGCTAATATTTAAATACATACCAAGTTATTTGGCTACCTAACTCACTTTGATGGTTGGGGTATTTTACTCAGGGTTTACTGCATCCCCTTGAATGACTACCTTACTTGGTTGATTCATGAGTTCATTCATCCTAATGGTTTACCCCATAGCTTGGAACTACCCAGAGTAAAATTGGAACACCCAACCACGTTGTCGAGAAACATTAAATTTGGCAATGGATCTGACATGAAAGCATTTATTTATTTAATCATTATTTTCAATAAGAAGATCACAATTTTAAAATGTAATTAAACCCCATCGTCTTAAACAATGGCTGAAAATTGTTTTATTGGCTGTTTTGTCCCTCAGTTTTAAAGATTATAGTATCTACTTATGACATATTACAAGTATTTCATTATTAAATTTTCATGTTACAAGCTTTGTCAATCCCATTATTGCAATTTAAAAGTGGATCCTAAATAATTTTTAGCATTTCTTTTGATCGTCAATTTAGATCTTTATATTTATTCTTCTCAAAAGGTCAATATACATCATGGATACAAAAGAAATCATTAAGAGGTTAATGGCGGAGAGGAAAGTTGGCACAGAACAACTTTATGTCAAAATTCCTGTATTTATGAGAACGAGACTGTCTAAAATAATTGATGAAATTAATTGGTAAAAAAACTTAAGAGATATTAGTTAGGCTGCCTTAATATTAACAATGCATAATTAAGTTTCTTAGTCCTTGAATAAATTGAACAAATTGTATCCTGGAGGGATTTATTTACACTTACGATGATTTGTTAATATAAAAATTTTATTTTGTTTCTTGTTTGGACTAAAGTCAAAATAATTAAAATAGTACCGGTATTGCTATTACTATTACTAAATCACAATTAAATTAAAGATATGGTGAAAAAGATTATTTTGGCTATTCTAAGTTATTTTAAAGTTTTAAAATATCTTTTTAATCAAAATACAGTGTCTGGTTTTGTATATTTGCAGTTGTAAATGCCATTATTTATTGGTTAGTCATTTGGTAGAAACTATAATACACAAATGTTCAATGTTTTGCATTGGATAAGTAATTTATTAGTGTAAAAGCTCATTTTTATTATTTTATTTTAGGTCTGACATTAGTGAAGCTTGTGTGATGGGAAAACAAGGTTCTATGCAGGAGGCTCATAATAAATATAATGAAGTCTTAGCAAATATAAACAAGTATATTGAGTTATGCAAGTCAATGACTTCTGATACTGACAACACAATGTTTATGATGGCTGATTATAATTATATACTGGTAAATTATGAAGATTATATAAATATTTTACTTACTTGTATCTAGTCATGATTTATTGTGTTTTAGTTCCAATTAGGCAGTGAGGGAATTCACTGTCTGACATCAACGACAGATCAAATAGAATTATAAAGAAGGCTAGTAGTATCACACAAACTAAACATCCTTCACTTGCAGAACTATTTGAAGAAAAATTCTGTTGTAAAAATAAAAAGATTTTAGATGATACATTTCATCAGCTACATCACATATACCTAAGATCAGCTTGATCTGGGCGAATTCTTTCTCGTTATTGGTAACTAGTCGGTGTATTCCTAAAAACATTTCCATTTATTTGGATCAATAAAAAAAATCGTATCTATCTTATCTTTAAAAAATATTTTATTCAACAATATTTTCTTAATAGTGTTTTTCAATTCAATGTTTAAATATATCAGCTTGGGTATTCTTTCACAAAATATATATACATGGGAATTCTTTCCCCATAACACTAGCCTATTTAATTGATTAGTAATATAATGAACTTGTTGGGGGAAGGAACATAAAATAGCTTTGACTGCTAACTTCAATAATACTCTCAAAAAATTAGATATTAACCATTCTTTATTGTTAACTCTATTATAAATAATGCCAAAGAATAATTTGGATTGTTATGTTTTCAGAATGAATATGGAAGTGATCCTTCTAAATTTGCAAGGGAGATGGCACATTGTATTCAGATGGAAAAAGATTTAATTGAAAATTTTAAGGTAATCAAAATGTTATTGCTCTACCCTTAAAAAAAAATTGACGGACAACTGTTGTAACTTTTAATGTGTCTATAATTTCCTACTATTCATCTCTTCTTATTCTAAGCTCTTAAAATTGTCAACTGTTCCACTTGTCTCTAAACTCTTTTAATCCTCGGCTTGCTATTAACTGTTCCACTTTCTACTCAGTTTTGCTAAGGATAAGCAGCAAGGGCTGGAGTCAGAGTGTTTCTAAAATTTTAAACTCCATTTATTATTACAGCGTGACACCACAGGGGCAACCCTTCTGTGGCAGCAGTGTAATTTTGAAAACCAGCCTGCAGATGTAAGTTTAGACAAGGAAATATAGCAGAGAATAAAAACAATTTGAGCTGCTTATCTCTCTTATGACGGTTTGCTTTTCCTTTCCCAGAAAAAAGTATTGAATGAAATTCTATGAAAAATATCACTTCTTTCACTCTAAAATTTTTATAAAACAGAAAGATAAATAGTAAAGCTACTTACCACTTTAGATGGTTTGCTTTTCCTTTCAAAGAAGAAGGTACTGAATGAAATTGTATTTAACATGTCACTGCTTCCACTCTAAAAATCTTTATCAAGCATGGAAATATAGTTGCTTTTTTATTACTTTAACACAGTTTTGCATAGTCATTAATACAGCTTCACAATACTTGATTCAACACTTACCTCTTTTAATATTTAATTCAATTTTCCATTGTCCTGCAGAGAGTATATTTTTTTATTCCTATGTCAAAATATAACAGCTAAAAGATGTCCAATTTAAGAAGCTTGTGAATTTTATCATTTACCAGTATTAAAAACACCAGCTATAATGTGTATGTAAAAACATATTGTAAGGTCACTTAATATAAGCCAATCCATAATTTTATTCTCAAACCATCACTAATCTCAAATTGATTAATTTTTAGTTTTCTTCCCAAAATTATAAATTTTAGAATATTTTTTTGGTTAAATTTTATTAAAGTTACAAAAATTATTGGTTAGGAACTTTTCCTGTTATTCTCACAGTTTGTGTTTTATATATTCAATAGTTTTTTTTTTTATTGCTCTGACTTTGCTAAACCAACAGTTGTGTTAACATTATAAAATATATATAACAAATTCAAGCACATATCGTAGTTGCAAGAACTGTTAACAAAGTAAAACAAAAAAACTTTTTGAAAAAACACACTTTTCCAGAAATGTAATTAAAATTATAAAATAAATGTTCCCCAAAACTTGAGCATTGTGAAGTCTTATGACTAAAAAAAAACGCTTGGGGGGGGGGGGCAT
This sequence comes from Lymnaea stagnalis, assembly GCA_964033795.1. Lineage (NCBI taxonomy): Eukaryota > Metazoa > Mollusca > Gastropoda > Lymnaeidae > Lymnaea > Lymnaea stagnalis. The sequence continues at coordinate 504,750 of CAXITT010000146.1, forward strand.
GAAATGCAATGTTGTATAACTGTTTAGGTCGCTCTGTCCATTTGTTAGTATTGTGTGGGGTCAAATCTTGCATCTCAATTCTGACCCACTTCCTGATCTCCAATTGAGCTGAAACAAAGAACATTGTACTTTTTAGTCTTTGTTATCAGGAACAAGTAATCATGCTTAAGGAAACAGTGTAGTGAAAAACCAATGTCTCTATCACTTTCCCTTTCTGAGATATCCGCAGAGGTCACTTGAGGGTCAGTGGAGGTCCCCAATAGGTAAGTGTAAAAAGTTTGAGCTCAGATTGAGTTCAGGAAGTTGGTCAAATTTGATATACAAGATTGACCTGCAGAGGTCCCTCTAGGGTCAGTGGATGTCACTGTGGCCTACTGATCATGGAGGGTAGTAGTGTCACTCTGATCCAAAATTTCAAGTCCATCAGACGAAGGGAACAGGTTGAAAATTGAGTTACAAGATTGGACCTAACTTGTTCCTACATTCACATATGAACATTATTATTAGTTGCATCACTCAGGACATTATGTCAGTTATATTATGTTAATCATCCATTCATTTTCTTTTGCTTCATCTCATTACTAGGATAGTCTGCTTGAGATATATAAATGTAAACCCAATTCTTGCCATTTTGTAACTGCTTACAAATGTTCCCATTCTGCACAAACTTACAACTAATCACCCACATACAAAAGATATCTATTAAATTCATTTTTTCCCCCGTTCTTAATAGACTGCAAACAAATTTTAATAGCTTGCTTTTGATTTGTTGGCCATATTTTGTAGCTTGCTTATGTTTGACAAAAATAATACATTTTGTCTTATTGTAACTAATTACATTTTTGAAAGTTAATCTGATACTAAGAGCTATAAAGAATTTTTAGACTGGAGCCTTTCATCTCTGCATAAGGGCTTGTTCATTCTTCAACACTGTTTATCGGTAATCATATAAAATTAAAGTTCTGCTCCAGCATATGATGTCAAATTTGGGACTGGATATTTATTGCTTTAAAAAAAAAAATAAAGTTTATGAAAGATATCACTAATGATTTAAAATAAGATAATTTAACCAATGATACAAATTTACAAAAATAAAATAACTTATTTAAAAAAAAAAAAAGAATTAATTAAAAAAAAAAAATTTATCCACCCACAAGACCAATCATTCTAATATGGCTTATACCTGTACAGTCGGAATGCAGAGTGTTAAAAAAATATGTATTGTATATGTCACTTTGTGTTGTTAGAGCTTAGCCAAAAAGTTTTTATCCCTGGCCAATTATCCCCTGTCTTTAGGGAGTTTGAGGATGTTCCTTCATTCCACTATAGCAACTGCCTAGATTGGCCATTAAAGTCCATTCAACCATTTTTTACTTGCATGATCACACATTTTTGTGAACCAATTTCCCTCTAAATATGAGGCAGACTGGATTAAAATTATTTTTTAAAATTATCGTTTGATTTTAAAAATTTTACGAGACTTCAAAGGTTTTTAGGACAGACCCCTCATTCTCTCCTCCCCCCCCCCCTCCATCTCTGGTTTCCATCACTCAAGTACCTCCGTCTCCTGCCAACAGAGGTTCAGCTGCTTTGCTGTTTTCAAGGGAACCAACTCATAGTATTTTTTTAGTACCTTTGGAGTTCAGTCATGGGATTGGAATCGGTTTATAACTCCTTTTTAATTGCACAGAGCCAACCAGCCATTGACTTGGCAGAACAGGAGAGTGTGGAAATGGAGCGAGATGACCCCCTGGCTCCGATGCTCACACAGTTTGAGAAGTGGATTGATGTAAGTCAGTCATTTCATAATGTGCACATATTGAACTGAAATGGGGAACAAAAAAATGATCAGGATTCAGCTAAAATTACTGGTGCATAAAAGTACTGATTAAAAATTTTAATAATTTTTTAATTTATATTTAATATAAAGGCTTTCAGTGTTTAATTACAAGCTGTACTGAAGTGTTTCCATCCAAAGTTGATCAATTTCTACTAAAATCTTCTCATCACCTGTCAGCTTAGGGAGAAAGACCCAGATAGAAACCGCTAAGGGAGATAAAACCCAGATAGAAACAGCTAAGGGAGACAAAACCCAGATAGAAACAGCTAAGAGAGAAAAACCCAGATAGAAAAAATTTCCCATAGTCGATTGCAGGGGAACAAATGCAACATAAATAAATCCTTGAATAATTCATTTAAACAAGAAGGTTTAATGCCAACATAATAATTAGAAACCTCTGTTACATGATAATTTAAAAAAAAATTGTTAAATGGTTTACAAAGCTAGTAGACAAAATAGAAACAATATGTTAGTACCATATTGAACTTATGAAAAGAGTGTTTGATACCATGTAGCAATAATTTGTTCACCAGGAAGCGGAAAATTTGTGTATAATGGCTTCAAATGATCACTCCGAAATGACTGAAATGACTGAAAGCTCTGCTTTGTATGCAAACATAGTGCCCTTCTCTGAAGGTAAACGTCTGCTACATAAATAAGTAACAGAGAAACATTATTTTAAAACGGTGCTCAGAAAAGAAATGTTTTTTTCCCCTAATGAATGAATTGCAATAATGTTTCATCTTTCAAAATTTTTCTATTTTCTGGAGATATTGGAATGACCAGTGAAGAATTGGCTGCACTGTGCAAACATGAAGAGAGACTTGCTGCTTCCGATAAATTCTTTCAAAATAAAACGGTATGAACTTAAGACGACATGTTATTTTCTTGTACTTAGTTTCTTGTAATGATACCATCACAAGTGATATGACAAGTAGACTAGGGCAGTGGTTCCCAACCTGTGCTCTGCTGTCCCTTCCTCCTCCACCCATACCGCTACTCCTAAACTTCATTAACTAGTAAAACATAGGAGTTGATTCTAAAAAGGCCACTGTGAGTCATGAAGGTTGGAAATCACTAGTCGAAAGGGGGGGGGGGGGAAGAGGGGCATAGTCAGTTAAAGTTTCATATATTTATATAAATTTGCTGCTCCCTAACCAATGAAATTAAACTAAAAAGGCCACTGTGAGTCATGAAGGTTGGAAATCACTAGTCGAAAGGGGGGGGGGGGGGTAGAGGGGCATAGTCAGTTAAAGTTTCATATATTTATATAAATTTGCTGCTACCTAACACATGAAATTAAACTAGTTCTTGGTCTTGTTGCCTTAATTACTTTTAATAACTATCAGAGTACTTGCCACAAATGTCTGTGTGGAATCAGATAAGGGCTCAGAATAAGCTTCAGAACAGCCTCACACAGAATTGTCCCACACAACGGCCCCAAATAGGGTGATCTCACAAAGGGTTGCCCAACACAGGGTTGCCACAAATTACAAAAGGGTTCTTTCAAACAATGACTAAACTGCACGTGACATTTATCATAACGGCGCCAAACAAATTTTGGGCCACATTAAATGATTGTGAATGTTGTTGTGAATAGAGAACAGCTTATCATTCATCAACAAACCCCAGTTTACAGTGGCAGATCTAGGTGGGGTTGGATGATCCGAGGCATGACCAGGCTGGGGGTGGGTGATCCCAGGCATGAATTTCTTCTTGACGGGAGAGACTTTCAAATTTTATATAATTGGGCCATTTCCAACACCTCCTTTCATTTTTTTATTCAGCCTCATGATAGTTTTGCACACAAGGCTCTATGGTTATATAAACAGATATATTTGTTGTATCTATTTTCCAATCCCAGCTGCTGATAGAGAAGCTCAAGGTGATAAGTGAAGGAATGACAATGTTCCTGGACACACTAAGTATTCAAGTGACCAATTGGAACAATGAAGAAGCAAAGAAAAGTGTGGGCGTTGGCCCTGGACTGCCTTTTCAGGAGTTAAGTAGGAGGTAAGTGCACCTAATATATAGGGGGGGGGGGGCGCCTCATGTGTATGTTCAAACATAGGAAGTAAGTACATGTGTCCGTAGAAATCAAAAACACCTAACATATGAGTGAGAGGCTTCAGATGTTCATTTAAATTATTAAAAGTATGCAAGTGACCAATGGGAAAAAGTAAGAAGCAAAGAAAAGTGTGGGCGTTGGCCCTGGACTGCCTTTTCAGGAGTTAAGTAGGAGGTAAGTGCACCTAATATATAGGGGGGGGGGGCGCCTCATGTGTATGTTCAAACATAGGAAGTAAGTACATGTGTCCGTAGAAATCAAAAACACCTAACATATGAGTGAGAGGCTTCAGATGTTCATTTAAATTATTAAGTTGTCAACCTTAAAAGACGCAGATCTCATTTAATAAACTTACATCTATATCAGTGGTTCTCATGCTTTTCTGAGCCACCGTCCCCTGGAGCCTCAAACTCACCCCCCACCCCTTCTCCTTCTTTGTTCACCCCATAATATGCCTTCTAAGAAGAAGAATTTACTCCACCCCTCAAAATGTAATGACATCGTTTAAAGTATAATCCATCCCTGAGGCGCTGCAGCCCATGTAGGGCTTTGGCCTGCCTCGCCACTTCCTTCCACTCAGACCTAACTAATGCCTTTCTTTTCCATGCTTGGACTTTCAACTGCTATAGATCTTTTTTCCACATCATCTATCCACCTAAGTCTAGATCTGCCTTTGAGCCTTTTTCCTCTGGGGAGACCGCTTTGTTCCTCTGTCATTTGGCATTCTCTCTAGGTGTCCTGCCCAGCGTAGCCTGCCTCTTTTTATTTCTGCTACTATCGTGGGATCCTGATATAGACTGTATATTTCATGGTTGGTTCGTATTCTCCATCCATATTCATCCTTTCTTGGCCCATATATTTTCCTGAGAACTTTCCTCTCCCATGTGTTTAATAGGTTTTCTGCTGTTTTTGTTAGGGTCCAGGTTTTACTTGCATATGTTACAACTGGTCTGATTACAGTTTTATAAATAGTTTTTCTTAAAGTATAAGTGTGAAATATATTCATTCACAATACAAATTAAACATTTTACTTTTACCGAATAAGCTGAGCATAAATAGATGTCATTTTTTTAAAAGTAAGTTAATACAAGAGGCCAGGTATTCTTAAATTAGTTCGTGGGGGCTGGTGAAATGATTCGTTTTTTAATGACGGTTTAAAGGCCTTTAGGAAACATAATTCACCATGTTGATAATTTTATGCCATTTCTTTGCCTCAACCGCACGTAACCAACTTCCCCCAACACATTGTAGGGAATGCAACAAGAAGGTTCCAAATACCGCAGTGCGCCTACTACTACTGCTGCATAACGAATAATTGTTATTGAATTATGCAGTGATACACGACACACACCAGTGTAGGCTTATGATTTAAAATAAATGCTACTTTAGACCTCAAGTCAAAGGCCTCAAATGTTGGAAAATGACAAAATACTAAATGTTAATTACGCCTTGTTTGGCACGCCACATTGTTTGTTGTTTGGCACGCCACATTGTTTGTTGTTTGGTGACATTGTCACGTTTTTTATGCTGTCTAGTCTGCGGCATGCTGTTCTCATCAAATAAAACCTTGAACTAACTTTGATGGTTGCCTCTGCTAATTTGATTATCTTTCTTGTGAAGTAAATTAGCAATTTGATATTTCAACATCAAAGACCTTATGTAGAGCCGAATGTCCAAGCATATGACAAAAGGCTAAAAAGTGGTAGATAGCTTCTCGTGCATTGGCAGCACACTTTTCCAGTCCAGAGCGCTGCACATCAATGACACGATTTACTTTCATATTGCAAGAGTCATATTTCTCCAAAAAAAATTTAATTAAACTTTGAATGACCTTTTTAACAAAAAATAAATTTGAATAATTATTAATTAAAAAAATATGTCACATTACAAAAACAAAAATCCATTTTTTTCTTCTCATAATCGATAAACGATTTTACTTCTGTTAACAGCTTTGAAAGCTTTGGAGGAAGCTTGCAGCGGGTTTTGACAATGTTTGCCGGAGGCTCTTTTGCCTTTATCCATGAGGAAGATTCAATGCTCCCGCCCACTGATTTGTCCTCTATGTCACCTATCCCACACCTCCACCAGAATTTTAAGAAAATTGAAAGATTGCTCTTTCAAATGTAAGTCTATAAGTGATTTAAGCTGGGCTGGGAAGAAATGTAAGTTAATAGGTGAAATGGCAGGGCTAGAGAGAAATGTTAGTCTACCGGTGATTTAGGCAGGGCTTTGGAGAGAAATGTTAGTCTACCGGTGATTTAGGCAGGGCTTTGGAGAGAAATGTTAGTCTACCGGTGATTTAGGCAGGGCTTTGGAGAGAAATGTTAGTCTACCGGTGATTTAGGCAGGGCTAGAGAGAAATGTTAGTCTACCGGTGATTTAGGCAGGGCTTTGGAGAGAAAGATAAAAAGAACAATTTCAGGGATGAGTTGATTTGTTTCCCCACAGCAACTTGGTGGTAGACTTACAGCCCAAAGAGCTGATGAGCATTGAAAGTGCTGGAAAGAAAGACTCAGCCGCTGCCACCAGTGCCACCGAGAGCTCCAAGAAGCAAAAAAGTTATTGCACAAAGAAGAATCAAAATATTGAAACATCTGTCAGGTAAGGCGGACGGGGGGTTTCTCAGCTGTCGTTCCGTTATTTTTTAATTTGTTGCAGTTGATGTCCTTCTGATGATTTTAAATTGTTTCGGCTGTTAATGTACGTTTGATGACTTTTTAAAAATTAATTTAAATTAAAACGATAGACTTTTTTTTTTAATTGATGAAATAATTACGCAGAAAAAGGTGATAATCAAAGTTGTGTTCCGCTTACGGATTGAATTTTTACAAATTTCCTGTTCCTCTAGATTTTCTTTTTTTTTTATTTGAAATATTTTTATTTGTGTGTGCAGGCTCTTGGTGGGTAATAGCTTCCCAAATGTAATGATTGAAAATGCCAGAATTGATTTGGTTTCTGAAAAAGATCTGGCCTCACCACAATCACCAACACAATTGACTGGCAAAGAAAGGAGACCAAAATTGGACTTTGGTGTAAAATTTGACCAAACAAATTTGTATGTCAAATTCAATGAAGTTGCAGTGAAAAATTTCTCTCGCATAGAGCAGAACACAGTGTACAAGCAGTTCTTCAGGATCCAGTACTTGATTGATGTGGTAGTTAATGGCATCAAGTATTCTCTAAAGGTAATAACCATTTACAGACCTGGTTACCCTGGAACTCTGAAAAAGTACAATTTTGTTTCAGCAAAGAAATTTACCATTTCGAAATCATGCAATACCCTATCATTAGGGGTGTGCCGGAATCCGGTCCGGAATCCGGTTCCGCCGGATTTTGCACTATCCGGTGAAATCCGGTTCCGCCGGATTTACATGTATCCGGAACAACCGGATTCCGGAATCCGGAATATACCGGATTTCGGAATTTGCCAGATTTTGTGACTCACCGGATCATAATCTGAAATAAAAGTAATTCTCTTTCCCGAATTTCACACGATCACGATACATTAATCGATTGTTTCGAGCGTTGAGCTTGTTTAATGTTTAATATTCCGTACATACCAGAGGCTAGAGTCAGCACCGCTAATAGTGGCCAATAGTGTAGGGACTTTGATAAGAAAATTTAAACTTTTTGTAAAAATAAACCAATGGCATAGTTGAAAAGATGTAATTTTTTAAAGAATTATAACACCAAAATCATATTTTTAGCTGTTGTAGTTTTAAAGTTATGAATTTTTAAAGTACGACTTGGTTTGTCATTTTTTAACATGGACTGCATCTCCACATTCTGTGATCTCATTCCACCAATCCCGTCATGCGCAATGACTATATAGTTTATATAAGGCAACGCATTCCCTGCCTTATCACTAAAATACTGTTTAGACTTAGTTTAAACTTTCAACTTTGGCACATGAATAATTAATTAAAGCTTTCCCTGACCAATGGTTTAATAGTTTTTGCACACGGCAAACTCTTATGAATGAAACTCTGAGGTAGTACTACGATACAGTTATGCAAGTGGCTGTGAATGGTTGCCAATGACAACGTGTTGCACACGGTAAATTCTGATCATTTATAATATGGATTCTACCGGGTTGTTAAAGCTCAAATTAAAACATTCCAGTTTAAATGTCTTTAAATGCATTCTGAAACACAAGTTATCAATTATTTTGATGTAAATAGTGATAATATATTAATATTTCCTAAGTATCGTCAACTTCCGCCATTAAAAAGGGGGGCGTGGCCAACCCCATGGCGAAATTAGGTTGAGCGAGCTGCATGACCTGCTGCGAACGCGTAGAAACATGGCGTCTCTCGAAAGACACTTATCCAAATGGAACGGAACTCAAATATATATCGAAAGTACTAATTTAATAATAAATAGACACACACATCGGAAAATTAAAAACTCGGATTTTTTGGCGCCGATTGCGAATTCCCATACACAAAAAGTAGTAGTCCACCTTGACTTACCTAAGTATCTACCAATAGTACCGGAATCCGGATTATTCCGGGATCCGAATCCAGATCCGGCTGATTTCGCATAAGAAAATCCGGATCCGGTTGGAAAAAACGGATCCGGCACACCCCTACCTATCATAATAGTAAATAAACAATATACAGTATAATGTATACAGTGGCAAAGGAAGGGTGTGCGGAGGTGGGTGCAGTATTTTTTTGCTCTATATGGGGGGGTGGGGGGCATTTTCAAACAACATGCAAGTTTTCATTAAGGGGGGCAGCAAAATGATCAGGTTGCCCCAGATGGTACTCACCCTAATGTATACAATAACTGTTTACTAACTAAAGGTCACTTTCCGAAAGTAGATGACTGGACAAAGATGGGGTGGGGGAGCGGAAATCAAGGACGCCTGCTGAAGACTACTCGGGGAATGTGAGGGTGAAAATTAAATTCCAAATTCAGGGATACACTTTGGTTTATACCTGATTTAAGTTTTGTATCATTCTACACATAATCGGAAAACAACTGTAGAAATGCTTGTGGAAAATTAGGTTCCTTTTACCTAGCTATGTTAATTCTAGTAGTTACTAAATAGTAAAATCGTTTAAAATATTTCTTTAATATTACTTATTTCAATCCTCCTTTTTTTTTTTTTTTTGTAATCAGTCCAAAAAAAAGTGCAGGTACTCCGAAATGGTGCATACCGTTACTTCACTCTTAGTGTCCGTAGGTCAAAGCCACGGTTTGATGCAGTAATTTTGTTGTGATAAAATTTGACCCCAGGTGACCACCGACAATATTTCATATCTTTTCTAGTAAAATTGCGATAAAAACAAATTCCTTGCATGTTTGAAAAATGTAAACACCGGAAGAGGATGTGGAAATATTAATTTGGACAAAATACCAAAATATTTATATAAAATACCAAAATTAGAGAGTCGCTATGAAGCGCCACATAGACTGGATGGCGTCAAAACGTGACCGGCAGAAAGCCAGTTAGACTGGCGCGTCGGACTTTAAGAGTTAAAAAGTGATATATGTATATTTCAAATGCAGGTTTATTCCGAGAATGAATATTATCGCTATTTGATTAAAGAAATAAGTTCACTTGTGATACATTCAGCGGGCTACATTTAATGTGTTTGGAAACCCTGCATTAAGTGTAGAAGCTTAATTTTATTTTCGTTAAAATAGTAAGGTCTAATAACTACTTCAAGGTGTATTGGGAGAAGGCAAGAGTATTTTTGGAACCGAACTGGGGTATTAAAATTTTACAGCTGCTGTCAAGAGCTGCTGTGCAGAGCGGTTCAGAATGGAGCTTAAAAAAATAAATTAAAAAGCAGTTGGTTTTCTCTGTTTTCGCAATTGCACGGCTCAGCAAAGAACCGAATAATTATTTGACCAAGTTATGTCATACAGCCCTGGGCCAAAAAAAAAAAGAAAGTTGACTAAATCTGTCACTAGGGAGACTTCATTAATATCACTGTTGCTGCACCTAGCCAGTTCATCGTGAAAACACAAAAGCAACAATTTGATGATCTCCGCAATCATTGCAAAACGAAGCAAAAACCAGAAAACGAAAACTCCCCCCTTCATTTTCTCCTCTGAGTGCATACGAAATATATTTATAGATTTTCCCCAACCAATCGTAATTCTGTGTCCATTCACCGCCAGATGAATAAAAGAGTTAAATCTAACAACTGGAAATGTTTTGTTGATTTTTTTAATTAGAAAAACTACAGAATTTATTTTATTCCACCCGGTCTCTTAAAATTATAGTTCTGACAGGTCACGGCATACAAATCATGAAAGACATCTTAAAAATGTTCATTGTGCGCTCAAATTATAAGAGTAACCAGGCCTGCATTTAACACGAGATAGTTGTTTAATTAAGTTTCTTCAGAATGGTTGGCAATTTTTTGTTGGAAAAATTTTTATAATAAAAAAAAAATTTATTCAGCATTAGTTAACTTTAGTTAAGGAACATTTTAAAAAGTAATAAAGTTTCTACTTCTTGCCTCCCCCTAATGCTCATTACAAATAATTAACAAAATTCATTCGGAAATGCTTACTTATTATCTGACGTTGCTAAATATTTAGCTGTAGAAATTGTGCCATTAGTTAGTGAATGATCTTTAAATTCTTAAAAAAACAACCCTTCTTTAAATTCTCATCCAAAACACCTTTGAATTCTCATACAAAACACCTTGAATTCTCATACAAAACACCTTTGAATTCTCATACAAAACACCTTCTTTAAATAAATTATACAAAACATCTTAAGTTGTTTTTTTACGGTGATTAAATAATTTAATTTTTAAAAAGGAAATCGGATTTATTTTTTCATGATTTCAGACTTTGTCATTACCCTTCATGTTCCATACTGGATCCAACCAGATTTTGGAGCTCATTGGGGCCAGAATGTGGTACATTGCTAATGTGCAAGATATGGTGAGTCCTACAATAACAACGAACCAAACTATTGAGATAAAGTTGTTATCGTGAGCTGAGATTACATCCCTTTAGTTACATCCCTTTTACTTATTTGAAGTGTTACAATTTGCCTCATTCAGGAGGCACTAATATAAATCACCATTCGGCTACTACATGAAATTTCAAGACCTGCTTGCTAGTTGTTAGTGTGTGATATACCACCATAAGACGTGCTTGCCACATGTGTATGTATTTGTTTTACCAGTTCAAGACATGCTTGGTAGGTTTGTGTGTTACATTACTTAGACCATTACAAACCTTGCTAGGTGTGTAGGTGCATAGGTGTGTAGGTGCATAGGTGTGTGTAGGTGCATAGGTGTGTAGGTGCATAGGTGTGTAGGTGCATAGGTGTGTGTGTGGTATTCAACTACAGCAATCCCACTATCAATCTTTGGTTTTTTTTTAAAAATAAAAAATCTCTACTAATTATAATAAAGTATATGTTGTTGTTTTTTTGTCTCCAGTATCATGGGAATTTTACATGCCCAGATAACCTGGATGTGAATCAAGTTATCGACATGTTGGATAACAGGGTTACCTATCTTGACAAAAGGCAACGGAGACTTACTGAGCCTGAGAAGGAATTTCTCAAAAAGAGACTCCCTAGTATGTCATTTTAAGATAGTTTGAGCAATAGATATCTTACATAAAATTTAAAACCAATATGTAGCTAACTTAGTCAGTTCATCTGTCCTTCTAAAATAACATAAAATAACTATCTCCATTTTATACCAAGTGCTTGAACACCAATAGGTCTAGGACCTCGGTAGAGCTACCCTTTTCATTCCATACCGGGTTCGATGCCCAGTTTCCATGAGCCACAACTATTTCTTCTATTCCACTTATAAATGGTTCATCTTTTTGTGCAACAGTTGGAGCTGGTGATGCAATCAAAGGCATAGGGATGTAAAGTCTATCAACTTATTTCTGACTTGTGGCCACGTGATTAGCACACTTTTATTGTAGCACAATTCAAATATTTTGAAATACAGCAAATGAAAATTATGTACAGCACAAACATTTGAACAATTTTTTTTCTTCTTAAATGTTCAATTGGCTTTTAAAGTTCTGATAGTTAATTAAAGGAATTTTTTTTTTAAATTCATTTAAAAAATTTTTAAATGTATTTGATAAATTTCAATAATTAAAAAATAATTATTTTTTAATTGGACTTATTTGAGTCGTTATATTCACCTGTGGTGGATTATTAAATGTGTAATTGTACCAAATATTCCCCAGGCACAACTGGAGACAAAGTAACAATGCAAGGTTTTATCAAAGTAAGTTAAATTACGATAATAATCTTTATAACAAGTGGATAAACCAAACTTTATAGCAGAAGTCTTGAAATATTTTTTTATTTTTATATTTTATCTTTTGGACTACTTTGGACTTGCATGTATTGAGATTAACAGTATTATATAAGAAAAAACTTATCAAATGTTGCAATTACTTCACCCCATGACTATTAGGATAAGATGAAGAAGTCTAGGACATCGGAAGAGTTACCCTTTTCATTCCATACCTGGTTCCATGCTGTTTTGCACAGTTTTCATGAGTATTTGCTTGAACCTTGGATAGACGGGTGAGTAAATATGGAAAGATGGATGTGTGTATCTGGAAAAGACGGATGGGTGGACCTTGGATATATGGATGGGTGGACCTTGGATAGACGGGTGAATGAAACTTTGATTGATGGGGGGTTGTACCTTGGACAAATGGATGAGTGGACCTTGGATAGACGGGTGAGTGTACCCTTGATAGATGTATGGGTGAACCATGAATAGACTGACGGCTGGACCTTGGATGAACTGGTGAGTGAAACTTGGATATATGGATGGGGGAGTGAACTTTGGAGCAACTTAAAGTATCAGATACAATGTAATGATATAAAAATGTTTTAGTAAATATTTATTATCACAATCACATACCCATCAAGCACGTGTCTCTAAATGGTCCTTGGGGCCATGCACATATTTTATAACAAAAAAGTAATTTTTAAAAACATTTCAATTGACACACACACATCACCCCCACCCCTAATCTATAACATTTCTAGCAACCCACACCCCAATAGACTATTTTATTTTTTTAAAAATTGTTTTGAGCAATTTTTTAAAAACATCTTTTACTGTTAACCAATAGTTTTCCAGGCAAAAAATTCCAAAAACAAGAGGAAACAAGCTAATAACAAGCAAAAATCCAGAAATTATTTTTTACAAAAATATACTAATTATTGTTGAAAAAAAAACACTTCAGTTTTTTAATAATCTTGGCTAATTTCGTAATTTTGAAAAGCAGAAATCTCACCCCATGTAAAAAAATAATAAAACCACCCACGTACTCCTTTGGCATTATATAATATGTGCTCGGCTCCTTAGTAGGGGAAGTCTGTTGACTAACTTAAATATACCCAGGGCTAAAAGGTGCCAGAAGTGGTTTCATAGCTTCTAGAGAGATTGTGATTCTCTTGGATGGTATAGGAATTTAAACAAAGCTCACTAACAATCCCAACCGAGTTCAACTGAAGGCCAAAGGAAAAAAATATGATTCACTGGTGGTGAGCGGGAAAAAAAAATGTGTCACGAAGTTCAGTAATGTAAACAAAGGGGGAAAAATTGAGGTCATGCCATGTCACAATGCTATACTAAAAAGTGAAAATATTTAGGTCACGTCATGCCACAATACTGTACCAAAAAGGGAAAAAAATGTAGGTCATGCCATGTCACAATACTAGAACAACCTCTTGGAAACTTACCAACATCATGTACTTGTGGTCATCCTCAAAATTTAATTGTACGGGGGGTAAAGCTAATATTTGCTTTATTATTTCCTCCAGAATCATCTATGGCTTCTGTAGTGAGACAACAACAAAGAACCTGCTGATGCGTTCAGACATCGCTGCGGGGACATTCATCCTCCGACCCAGCATTTCTAATGATATCAAGAACATGAGTTCGAAGGAAGCAACTGCTGCTATTACAATGGATATCAAACTGTTGATGGACAAAAGCACAGACCCTGCCCACATGTGTATGTTTATTTATATTGAGGCTGCTATATTAGGACTGACAAATAGTACTACAATATGAATCTGATGACTAGAGTACTACAATATGAATCTGAAAAACAGTGCTACAATTTGACTCTAACAACTAGTGCTACAATTTGACTGACAACTAGTGGTGCTGTACAACTCTGGCTAAAAATGCTACAATATGACTGACACACAGTGCTACTGTACAATTCTGACAAATAGTGCTACAATATGACTGACAAATAGTGCTACTGTACAACTCTGACAAATAGTGCTACAATATGAATTTGAGAAATTGTATTGCAATATAAATCTAAAAACCAGTGCTTCAATATGACTTTAACATATAGTGCTAAAAAAAAAACATCTGGCAAATAGTTCTACATACATATTATGAGTTTTAAATTTGATTCTATAAAGCGGTTGATTCTTTTAACCAGTGGTCACAATAAACAGCACTTGCTGCATACTAATGTATGCATAACTCCATTCAATCATTAAACAAAGTAATATTATTATTTGACAGACCAAGTTCAGTCCGTGCCCATATTTATCAAGACCATCCATAAAAATTCCCTCTACGGAGCTATATATGGGATATTAAAGAATAACTCGCCCATCGCCAAGTTTGTCTACACTGCCTCCGAAATAAAACCTGTATCTTGCTTGAGACGTTACAAAGGAAGTAAGTTGATTTTAAGAATTTTTAATATTTCAAAACATGATATTTATTATTTAGTTAATTATTTATTTTTAACAATTCTCTTATAAGAAACTAAAATAATATGTCAAATTGTGACATGATTTTAATTTGAAAAATGTATGTATTCTATAAATGTTAATGTAATCCCCCCTGCCCCCACCCCCCTATACCTTCAACTTATAGCTTTTAATGTTAAATTGCTTTTTCAGAAACAGATAGCAAGAACCAGTTATTTAAAGACTATAAGTTATTGGTGGAAAAGGTTGAGAACTTCTCAATACGAGAAACGTGAGTTATAATACCCTAAATACACTAAAACAATTGTACCATATTTATTTGGATTAAGAACAATGGTGGATTAGGTTTATTCTTGAATTTTTCAATCATTTGAGTTAGGGGGCCATCCAATTTATAAGGGCGGGCAAGGGGTGAGATTTATGGCCCATTTATATTTATAATATTGCCAACTTTCACCTAAATATTTGTGAAATATACGATGCCCAGTCATTTTGGAAAGCTGTACAAATAACATGATAAATGCTTATAATAACTGTCATATTTTTGCTTTGTATTTTCACAAGTGAACTAGCTAAATATCTCAAAAATAATAAGCTGCTTAGTGACAACTAGTCCACCGCTCGTTGTTGTATGTTTTTTCATGTGAATATCATAATTTGTGACTAATTATTTTGTTTGGGTGAACCAAAGATCCTACATCACACAGCAGAGCAAACTTGCGACATAATATTTATCGCTAATTATAGAGACGTTTAATTGCCATGTACATCATAATTGTCTATAAATAAATTGAAATAGGTGCTAGGGGGAGGAGGATTCTAATGTGGAGTCCAAAAATCATGAAAGGGGAGAGGGGTATAAACATTTGACCTATTTTTTGTATATAATTTATGGATGGCTCCTTAGTTAATGGAGATTTTAAAATATGTAATGACACAGATTAGTTTGACTCATTGATTTAAAAGATCTTTTGAGAGATTATTACATTTTAATAATGTTAAATCATGAGTTTAAATTTTTTACACTTACAAAAACATCTGTTAACCTTTAATATGCCATTATTTTTATTTTAGATTATTTTCGATGATTTTTGTCCTTTTTTTCCCTTTGGGTGGGCTTTAATTTCGTTTAAATACCATAGTTTAAGAAAATTTAATGAAACCCTACCTAACTTACTTTTCCAATTAACTCTCAATATGCCCAAGCAAAGGGGGAAAAACTCAGTTTTGAAATTGACTTCATTAAGAAAAAAAAGAAGAAGAAAACATAAAGTATTAACATTCATTGTTTTCAACATTCTAATCAAGTCTCAAAATGAATGAAATTTAGTAATCATATTAAAAGATATGATTATTTTCACTTTTCATAATAATATTTTGACTATTGGTACTAGAGGCCGACCGAATTTCGGCTTCGGCTTCGGTTTCGGCGCCGAAAGTTTCCATTTTATCACTTTCGGCCAAGTTTCGGTTTCGGCCGAAAATGGAAAGTTAACTTTCGGCTTAATTTTGGTTTCGGCCGAAAGAGAAAAGTTATCTTTCGGTTTTTCTTCGGTTTCGGACGAAATTGACTTAGACTTTCGGCCATCCGGCCGAAAGTTACTCAAGTTATCGGTCATTTAATACTAAGCGAAAGCGATATTTTACAACAAACTAAGCGACATTTAAGAACAAATTAAGAGATCTTTGAGAACAAACTAAATGATATTTAACAACAAACTAAACGACATTTATGAACAAACTAAACGATCTTTAAAAAAACTAAGCGATCTTTAAGAACTATCTAAGCGATCTTTAATAACAAACTAAACGATCTTAAAGAACAAACTAAAGGATTTTTAAGACCGAACTAAATGATCTTTAAGAACAAAACAAATGATCTTTAATGATTTATAAGAATAAGCTAAGCGATCTTTAACAGAAGACTAAATGTTCTTTAAAAACAAATTGAAAGATCTTTAAAAACTAAGTAAGCGATCTTTATGAAAAAACTAAGCGAATTTACAACAAACTAAGCGATCTTTATGAACAAACTAAACGATCTTTAACAACAAACTAAACGATCTTTAACAACAAACTAAACGATCTTTAACAACAAACTAATGCGATCTTTAACAAAAAACTTTAAACGATCTTTAACAACAAACTAAACGATCTTTAACAACAAACTGAACGATCTTTAACAACAAACTAAACGATCTTTAACAACAAACTAAACGATCTTTAACAACAAACTAAACGATCTTTAACAAAAAACTAAACGATCTTTAACAACAAACTAAACGATCTTTAACAACAAACTAAACGATCTTTAACAACAAACTAAACGATCTTCAACAACAAACTAAACGATTTTTAACAACAAACTAAACGATCTTTAACAAAAATATAAACGATCTTTAACAACAAACTAAACGATCTTTAACAACAAACTAAACGATCTTTAACAACAAACTAAACGATCTTCAACAACAAACTAAACGATTTTTAACAACAAACTAAACGATCTTTAACAAAAATATAAACGATCTTTAACAACAAACTAAACGATCTTTAACAACAAACTAAACGATCTTTAACAACAAACTAAACGATCTT